>NTHP01000318.1:666773-704431 GCA_003416845.1 Oplegnathus fasciatus | reverse complement strand
CTGTTTTCAGTCTTAATACCTGCAAGTAACGTTAGCCTTATTAACAAGGCTACCAACAAGTAGGCTATGGATGCCTTCAGCTGCCTCCGTCGGTCACATGACCCTCGCCTCGCACATCATGCAGTATCCTGCATTGATTCCCTTGACGCACCATGTTTGTTCCACAAAACTTCCTCAAGTTCTTCCTTTTGACAATAAAGAGTTGAAGTAACAAAGAGGCAATAGAAGCTCCTTTGTCGAATAAATAATGATGTAGCAAATATTACACAACATATCAGCTATTTGGTCCGATTACATTACACAACAATTCTAAATTGGGTTTAAACATATTGAAATTAAGCAGTAAAGGACTGTCTGAATGGTTTCCCTGACACTGGAAGATTTTTTTTGCCTCAAACCAGCTGATGGAAACGCACCCAATTCGCATTCTATTTGTTGCCACATTTCTAACAGTGGAATAAAATTCCCTTGATTGTGGAATCTAACAATTGTGCAAAATGTTCGCATTCAGCTCAAATAATCGCGATCAGGCGATCATATAATAATAACTGCGACAGGCCTACCTGTGTTGTTACAATATCAAATTTGATCAAGTTTCAGTGGGATCATATGGACGGTGAAATGTGTCATACAACTTTAACACAACTCTTCACAGCCTTAACAGTTTAAGGCTGTTTCATTAAAATCAGGTGCATTTTGTTGTTTGAATGCTGAGACCAATGAAGGATGATTTACAGTAGCTTCAGGTTAGCTGGTGTATTTCCACATAGTCACTGCCTTGACTGAAAGTACAACATTTTGATGAACTTACACTACACAGCCCACACACTCACTAGCTATATGCTGGTATGCATGTGTGGAGGTGCAGTAAGTCAGTCAATGTATGGACTGAATATTTTCTTCAGCTGCTCTTTCACTGTGCTTCTTTGGTGTTAATGAATAGTGTTTATCTCTGAAAGTCAGCCTACACTCCAAGCTGCTTCTCCTCCACCTGACCACTTATAAATCATTTAATGCAGTAATTTGGGTACCAATCCACTACAAACTACTCAACTGAAAAATAAGGGGGGGTGCATCCAAGCACATGTCACAGGATCATGATTCGACCTTGCTTTTGTTTGTGGTTTTATGAACTAAAAAGGTTGGGAACCACAACTTTAAAAGATCGCTGAGAGCCAGAGAGCCGGTTCTAAATAAGGACCAGCTCAAAGCCCATTTCCCCTGAGAATAATCAGCCATGTAATGCCTGGAGCTCCTGGAGTGTCTGCAGCCCCCTCTCCCAGGAGAAGGAGACTTTCTGTGCATTTAATGGCATTTAAGTGGATGAAACACTCTCCTGGGTACTGTGAGCACTAGGTTACATTTCATTTCCCAGGATATTAGATTGTGGTCATCTTGGCACAGCAAAACATTTAGCATGACCTGTGGTCTTGCAGAATGTCGAACTCGGGGGAACAGGAAGTAGCCAGGATCAGACTGTGTTAACATTAACAAACATTTCCTGCTCTTCTGACCAACTAACATGATCAACAAACTGTAGATTTCCCACAGTATCATCTCATATACTTTCCACAGGTAATTAGAAGAGAAGATGAGATGAATCTTTAATGATAAGCTGAGGGGAAACTGGTCACTGCAACAGCAAACAGGGTACAATTACACAATACACATGGCATTGTGTAAAGTAAGAGAAGGCCAGTGGGTCATTTTTGGCTAATCCTGTGTAGTCAGGCCACAACAACAATATCAACAGCTACAGACTCCACACTAGAGACAGAGGCAGCAGACTCAGAGCCAGTTGCATCACCTTCACAGGAGAATAAACTGCCACGGCTGAGCTGTTTGGGGATCAGTCCATGACCCAGGAGACGTGCAGCAACTCTGTGGCCAAGACAGCAGAAGAAGAAGTGATGTTGTTCTCTGGCATGTTGGCTCAGCGATACTTATCTATGCCTGGACCCTCTGTCTTTAGTGAGAGAGGATAGTGTTCTCCATAGAGACAACTGTCAGCAAGCAGATTGTTCTGAGGGTCAGATATACAGCAAGTGCACAAAATGATGCAAACCACCTCAGATGAGGATTTCAGCACAGAAGTAGTTTAATCCCAATGACAAACACTGCTACAAAAGTAGCTCAATGCTAACTGGCAACATTTTGGGATGTTGAGGAGTTGTTACTACCGCCCCATGAAACACTGGCATTGCCGACACACTGTGTCTAAATTAGACCCGTTCAATCATAAGCAGCTGTCAGGCTGCTTTCACTTCTAATTTACAACAGTTCCATACTGCAAACATCTCAGCTGCCTGCTCACTTTAAAGCATGCCACACCCCTGCACTTACTCGCTGTGGTTAGTGTGTGTTTATGACAGAAATATATGACAGCCACTGTTGAAAATACCGCAGCAGGGCGAACATAAACTGTCTCAGAATTTGTTCAGTTCCACTTAATTAAAAAGACTTGATTGGAACCGATACTGATCTTCCAGATCACATCTAGACACCTCTATGACACCTCTACAGAAATAAAATACACATAGCATAACATAAACATCTGCACACTGTAATGCAATGCTGTGCTTTGTGGTGTTGTATTACACAGCATTATTGTGTGTTCTATATCTTTAATCAACTATCTAAAAGAGGTGGGCAAAATATCAGCAACAATCATTTAAATATGATACAGTCCAGTACAAATTCACAACAAACTACAGCCTTAAAAATGACCACAGTTGAAACAACACAGAATCAACACAACAAACTTGATTTGAATGGGTAAGTGTTACAGTGTTGCTACATTGTGCAGCTGTTTTAATTTTTCTGTTCAGTGTAAACTCCACTTAAACTCTTACACCACTGGCTACATTGCCCTAATGCCACAGAGAAGAGTCAATGTTCAACATCCTCAAATATGACCAGAAATCTAATGTTTCCTGCACACCTTTGTTTTCAGGAGAGTGAGAAATGGGTATGAATTTGCACCAAAAGGGCCGAAACTCTGGACTGAAACTGATACATAATAATTGTGACAATACATTGTGGGATAAATAAATTAAAACACAGCAAGGGGGCAATCTCTCTCTCTCTCTCTTTCTTTCTCACACACACACACACACACACACACACACACACACACACACACACACACACATATAGCAAGCAGCATGTCAGCAGAGCAGCAGCTTCAGTCCTCCAGCTGTGCACAAGATGCGGTCAGTCTACTGAGTGTAGGTCACCTGCGTTTTGGCAGCACTCAGAGCCCAACAGTGTAAAACAGAAGAAAAAAGGCTTGTAGTATAAAAAACGTAAAACAAGAGCCATTGCGCGGCCTGTGTAGACAGCTGGATTGATTAAAATGAAGCTCATCTTTTCCATCAGACGCGCGTGAGACCAAAGACTGAAAAACGCACTTGAAACCGTGTAGGTCATCAGCAGCCGCACAGTCAACTTACAATATAACAACGATATAACATTTGCTGAGTGATCCAGCCATTTTAACAAGTCATCTAATCTCTTATTCAGCCTTAAACCCATTATCTGTAGATTTTTTGTGATGACAGGAATTTTCAAAGTATTCTGAAAGTATAATTTTTTGCTTATAGAAAAATGAGACGATTCTGGTGAAAATTCTCCAAATTCCCAGGACACGTGGGGTGGTGGAGTGTAGCAGCATGCATTGTAATCTCCCAAAGTGTCTTTTTTGATTCTACAGTGTCAAAATCAGAAATTTTAGAATGCTACACAAAGTGGGTTTAAATATCTTATACTCTTAAAACAAGTAAAAAGTCAAATGGAGTGAGATTACTTCAACCCGTTTCCATTGTATTGACTGCTGCCTTGCCCAGTCGCACCTACAAACATACTTGCATACAATAATACATAGAAAACCCCTCAAACACAGGAACCTGCACAAAGTAATTGACTCACGACAGAATTTATTCTTGTTTTAAGAAAAACAAATCTGACAAATCTGAGTCTGAATCTGAGACATATTATAACATTACTCTAGATATTAATCTAGTCATTAGCAAGACAATGTTCTGTAACAATACATTTTACCTCATGGTCTATACTACTGGGTACTGAGTAGGCTGTAGTGTATGAGGTGCTGCAGGTATTTGAACCAAACACAACAGCAGCTAATTTGATCAATACACTTCAAACAAGATAGGATGCAGAGTAAAGAGCGAAGTAAAGACTAAAAAGAATCACCTGCTGTTGTGTTTGGTTGAAATGAAAACCTGCAGACTGTTGAGTCACAGATCACTAAGACCCTCTGCTCAAATCCCATCTGACAGCAGCACTGCCCGGGGAGGACCACAGGTTTGTAAACAGAACGCTGTAGTTCCCTCCACCACCATCCCACTGCAGTGGCGCTGTGGAGCCACCATCTGCAGCCAGGATCATCTGTGTTGACAGTGTGGGAGAACAGAGGGGGGATGGGAGAGGAGAAGGGAATCTCTGTCTCTGCATTTCTATTTCTCTCTCTCTCTCGCTCTCTCTCTCTCCCTTTGTGACCGCTGCCAGTGGCAAACTGGCCTGTACAGTAAATCTTAAATCAAGTCACAGCTCGAAGAGAGAGCGAGGGAGGGAGAGAAAGACAATCAGTCAAAACAAAAAACAGGACACGACAATTAAATACATGCAGCATACAGCCTGCTTCCTAACCATGATGCGTTACTAACAAAAGCACAACTGACTTCATATTGATGAGAGTGAGGGGGGGTTCTGTCCCTCACAATATGAAATAAACATCACTAATTAAATCAAATTTACCTTGGGTTATCAGCTGGCATACATAATTCATTAACTCAAACAGAGGCTAATGACACATCCAATCAAAGGCTTTAGCTCACTCAATGAGGTGCGATAAAAATATAACACCCTATCAATATGCGGTAATGCGCTACTTTCTGTCACAACTCATTTAACCTTGAGTGTTTTGCTTTGCATTTTTTCAGAAGTGATAACATGATGTATATGCAGATGTATATGCAGATATTAAAGCCCAACTGGATGCCACAAAAAAACTTGATTTGAAGGTAAGCGGACTGGGGGAGCCTGTGCTGTGCCATACATTCATTACAAAACCCAGACAATCATTTACCTGTATGAAGTCATGTATGTGTGCTTATACCACGCCACCATAGATATATATATATATATATATGTTACACCCGGCCATTTACTTTAGGGCCTGGGCTTTACTACTTATCATTCTACTTACAAAACCACATCTAGCATTGTTCATTAAAGGACGTTAGGAGGCGTGACTCTATGAGAGCACCTGGAAGAGCCCATAGCTTTAGAGGATTACAGATTATACTGTAGCAGACTTGCCCATATTACCAGCCTTAATATTAATATTTATAACAGACATGTCTATATCAGCATATATGTTGGCTGATAGGTAACATCAAATAGCAGTGCAGAAATGTTAAAGATTTGTTTGAGGTCATTTAGAAAGTCTCACAATTACATACATAAACATGACTGTAAAATGTCCCAGTCAGTACATGTGGTCAATTTTTTGTAATAATCTTATTCAAATTATCCTTATCAAGATGTTTGTCTAAAAAAAAAATGTAGTGGCAATAAATCCTAACCAGATTTTTTTAAACTCTCGATGTCAGATGGGCCTTCCAAATATTGATAGTATCAGCCTCAAACATCCAGCATTGGTTGCGCTATAATGGAAACAATCATAGAAACACTGACAGCGAAGGTTCTCTAGGAGTGCAAAATCTTGGGTGGTATTCCTATTTTTCCTCAACTAGCCCAGCTGATATTGAATTTCTGAGGCTGGAACTGATATCGATATTTGGGAGCCCTGTCATTTTTTCTTACTTATCGGCCGACATATACACTGATATGGTATATTTGCAATAAGCTAATATCAGCCACTGTATCAACATGGCTGATTTATCAGTCTAGCTCAACTCCAACCCTTTATAGAAAAAAAGAAAATCCCAGCTTTACAGCTTATGCTCCCTACTGCCATATTATGTAAACACAAAGTGTCACGTTGGAGCTGTTTGCCCACCACAGCATTCTGAGACTGCATGGCACAATTATTCTACTTTACTCAGTAAACCATTTCTCTGTATTTGTGGTAGTATGTGAATGTCCATTTTATTTGATTTTTATTTTAAAATATCACTAAGGCATGTCTCATGTTAACAAATTAAGCTTCTGCCTTTACTCGAACAGTCTGAACACAGCATTATTTTAATGGTACAGGCTGCATGTGTGAAAGGGCCTCTTTAAATGGCAGGTGCATGCCCTGAAACTCTAGCTGAGGAAACTCACAAACTGCCACCCAACACAGATGTGTCTTACTGCATCATGTGTGTTCTTTTGTCCCTCCCAGTCTGTGATAATAATATCCACCATGAAGGTTTCATGTTCTTTGAATACTCTGTTGCATCAATACGTAAAGGAGACCCCAGCTGTGATGGCTGCTGCTCTGAGTCTACTCTGCAGGTGGAAATGGGGCTCATTCCTATTTAAAGGCTCTGTCTGAGACCTGACGGTTTGGGTCTATTTCAAGGAAGCAGCAGAAAGAAATTCAGGCAGCGGGGGATGGGATGATTTAGGACTGATATTTTCATAGTCTCTCACTCTAAAATGCTGTTAAGAGTCCAACATGAAAAACAGATTCTCACTCATACTGTTGCGCAAAATGCGCTATGAACAAAAGCAAGAATGGTTCACTGTCAGCCAGCAGCAATCCATGGCTATGGCTATAATCCAGACAAAAGAACTGCAAATGTGCAAAACATGGAATGTACTGCGAACATACACCTGTAATAACACCAACCTTGTTACTCATTGAAGAAGGTAGCGTGGCGTTCAAGGTGACCTCAAACGATTTTACACATCAAAGTCTGTTTACAGGTCTTGGGGAGAACCAGTGCATATGTCAAAGGGTTCTATAAAGCCTTTGTGGCTCCAGAGGGAGCTGCGGGAAATCTGATAAATTGCCTAAAGTGGCGTCGGTAGGGTCTGAAGACTACAAGTTCGAAAAAAAATCGGGGGGGTGAGGAGTTAGAAAGAAGTGAGCTTGCAAGACCTCTGTAGCCCGCTCCTCATCTCCGCTCGGGGCCAGCGGCTCCAGGCTACATTAGCCACTACTAGCATAACGCACCCGAATCTGGTCGAGTTTCATTGTAAGGAATGTAGGCGCCAGGTTTTGACAAGGAAGAAGAACTCGTTGAGTATAGAAGATGATGTGTCTCATTCTGCTGCATTGATTTTGATTCAAACTGTCCATCGTGAGTCCACCAGTGTTATAGGAGAGCAATGCTACATGGGTGGAGTAGTCTTTACATCAGGAACAGTGAACCTGGGTGACTAGCAGCAATGCTAACGTTAGCAGCTATTTCAAAACAATACTCGCTTCATTTAGCACTGACTAACTGAAACAGATGACACTGACCCTGGAACTGGAAAGACACATCCTCCTTGGGAGTTCCCACAACATAGCAGTAAAGCACTTTAACTATTCAGGAATCTAGTTCTTAGCTAGCACCTGACATAGAAAGTGAGGAAATATACTGTAGATGTTTGAGCTACTTCCATTCCAAACTCACATAAATTCATATAGAATTTATAAAAACATTACAAGTTATAGGTTTAAGCTTTAATACTAAACGACGACACTGTGAACCCCATGAAGGTGCACTGTGCAGTTGTGTAAGGTGCAATGACAACAGAAATGAACTCCAATCCGCATGTGGCTCTCCCCTCCCCCTCACCGGGGTTACCGGTCTCTTGGAGTGACAGATTGTATTGGCAAGCCTAGCTCTGCCTCACATGGCCTATGTGAGGTCAGCGAGGCTAGCTGTCTGTCAGTGACAGATGGTAGCATGTAGGCCTTGCCAGCTAGCCTCGCTTGACGGGCAGTTAAACCTGCTCTGGGCAGCTCGTGTCCATCTGAATGCAGCAGGTCAGTGAGGGCCACTGAATCAGTGGTGGTTATCTCACTGCGAGCTGTCATGCTGGCTTGGATTAGAAGACCTCGCCAAAGTCAGAATCCCAATCACTTGAAGAATCTCTTTAGAAGGTCAAATGCGTTGCACACATCAGGAACAAGTCATGGTTACTGCCTGCTTTGCAATTCTCATGGTGGGACTGGACATCACACTGACTACAGCACCACTGATGCAAGTGGACATGCACTACAAAGTGAAACCCTGGTACAGTATGGTACGGGTTACCATCAAGGGTGAGATGTGCTTCTACAGTCAAACACTCCAATCACTGACATCAAAAAAGACATTAAAGAACTACAAACCTACAGTTAGGAAGTACAGAATGAGAAACTACAGCAGGAGAAAGTACAGCTAGAGTTACAGCGAGGTTTAAATCTATGTCATCAACATGTTGATTAATTCAGCTGACAAAACTCTGAGCTGCAGCTGATGATACAAATGGCATTATGATGTAGGCTTAAATCACCAATGCATCAGTTGATGAACATTATCGTGACAGTAATTTTACTATATCAGAGTTCATGTTTTTGGTGATTTTTGGTTGATGACGCCCAATAAATGCTTTTGAATTTATTCCGTACAGAGTTTCTACAGGCTTTACACTTGACGACAACCTGGATTAAAGCCTTGTTTTCAGTTGTTTAGAGTGGTTTTATCGTAGTAAGCTGTTAATCCATATACCTTACCTAAGAACCGGGCGAGCATCTATTTCCAGTCACAGACTGAGGAAGCGGAGGGAGTGCGACAGACAAACAGGATGAGCCAATTTATTGACAGCCGGGGGTATTACGCGACCATGGGTAGGTGTGAGTGAGGCTGGAGTCTGGGGTTGGAATAAAATGTGGTAAACTCCATTACCTGTGTACGCACCCACTGACCTGCCAGTGCACCACACTACTTGTATACAGAGGAGAAGAAATATGGTTTACTCTAAGCACTGCTCATAAAATGACCCTTTGTGCAGCAAATGTGTGAGTCATGTACAAGCTCTGTAAACTGGATAGTCAGTTGACAATTCCTTTACAACACAAGGTGGCTATGCAGAATCTAACAGGTGTGACAGCTCCTCGTACATGCTGAAGTGTAGAGGTTGGGTGGGAGGCATGCACAAATCGAGCGTTTGAAGCTTTAGTGCCTTTAGAAACTCCGCCTGATAAAGAATTATTTAGTTATTTTCAACTTGGCTGTTATTTTCCAAGCTTTTGACATCATTACAGTTCACTGCAAAGCTTTACCTCAAAAAAATATTCATAACAATTCAGTCAAGCTCCTTCCTGCCCATCGAAGTGATGCATTTCATTGATATTTTTTCACAGCTAATTGAACTGGACATATAATAAATAGGCTCCTATAGCCTCTTATTGTTTGGAACTCTTTTGGAAAATACAACTCCTTGAAACAACTCATCATGTGATGGTTAGAAGATACTTGCTTTGACAGGAAAAAGTTAACCAAATTTAAGGAAAAACAAAAACGCAACTACGTAAATAGTGAATTAGTTTTATGCCCTATGTATGATGTATTTCATGTACTAGTAGAATAGTAATGATGTAATAGAGCTAGACTGATAATATTCGTTTAAAGGCCCAGTCACACCAAAAAGTGGCATGCTGAAATTTATCTGCACATCCTCATGCAGTATGTGACTGTACATCATCTCATTATTGAAGAGAGAAAGCTCTCCGAAGTTGGTCGCCAACGGGACAATAAGTTCACACAGTTTATTCAAGACACGTATTTGTACCATCAAATAACTGTCTGCAAGCTGTAAATGAAAGTGGATGGAGCAACACAGCTAATGGACTACTATAGCTTCCTGTTTTGGACTCTTACGCTCTCCCTTCCTGCAAAGGTCAGCACTCTAACGGCAGCTTGCTATTGGTCAACATCGCAAATTTGCAACCAAAGTGTAACTTTGCACAGATTTACTTCGCCCCCATGAGCAAATCCATTAATTGCTACAATTTCATTGAAATGAATAGATTTCTCCACAAAATGTCATAGTTTTAAATAGAGGGTATAAAGACCCGGACTTATCACAGATATATCCCATCAGCGCACACGCTCGCCGAAAAGAAACAAGGAATTGCAGAAGCAGAATGCCAAAGACATGTTTGAAGTAGCTAATGCAGAGACCAGAGTTAAATTGGCAATGGTTATTAAAGTTGTCTGTTAGTAGGTAAAATCAAATTTGACGATTTGACGATTGTTTGAATAATTTAAATTCAACTGAAATTCAAATATAAATGATAAAACCCATACTAGAGCCTGACATTAAGTGTTGTGGCATATTTATTTTCTGTGGAAGCCTGAGATTGTTTAATTGCACGGCTCTTACTAAGCTCCAAGATGTATAATTCTTTATCTCTGCCGGAGATGAGGACAAATGAAAATAAAGCAGTGGCAAGCCTAATCTCACGCTCGATCACCCAGGCCTTATCTGTATTTAACTATCTCACTTTCTGTCTCTTCATAAGTCTGGGATTCTTCCGCTCTCTCGGACTAAAAAGGTTTTGAGCATCAGGGTTAACCAGGGACAAGCCCTTAGCAAAAGGTGTGGAATTTTTGGCTTCTTTTAGGACACAGTGGAGGAGAAGTGAAATATCTGTGGCACATTCTGGAAGATGCGTAGCATACAAGCTAATTTTGAGGCAAACTGCGGCGCTGAATCAATACTGTGGGCTGAATAAGACTTCTTTCTTCTCTTGTTTCATTCAACAACCTTGTGAGGGCATCAATAAAAATACAAAACACATCTTAAAATCAGAGGCCATGTTTTCTTAACACTTTTGGCAATTCAGGAGATATCTGACAACCTGCCAACTTTTTCCAAAAATCAGTAGCAGGAAAGTGAAGACTGTAATAGTGTTCTGTCATTCATGTCATTTTGTCTTGCTCCTGAGGTCATGAAAAACATTTTACACGTTTGAAACTATACTAGGAGTGTGAAATTAAAGACAAAGTTGGGGGTGAAATGTTCCTACAGGGCACAAACAAATTGGGTGTTGTTTGTCTTTAACTCCTGGCCTAAAGTGCTCTGATTCAAAGTCAGTAATTGCTTAGCATAGAGCTACTCCAAAGCAGCAAAGCAAGCTGAGCTACATGTCATCCTCTGCACAAAAATACACAAAGCAAAACTTGAGGATAAAACCGTGCAACAACGCAGACATGAGACCAGTTTCAAGGGCTGTATGCAAAATGACTTGGTGCTCCGTTCCTGATGATGACTGGTATGAAAATGAGAACCGTGCACGAGTGCGTATAGGCTAGTTATGTAAATAACACACATACACCGGATGACATAAGAATTACAGAGCTGAGTTGTAGCATTATGAATGAAATAAACAAGCAGAGCTGAGGGCTCTACAGTGAGCAAAATATAACCTTCCAATAAGGCTGGCCTGACATTGACACAGCTAGTGGCGGCAGTAGCATGGCTGTCACAGCAAAGCGTCTTGGTTGAACCAGAGAATCAAATGAACAATGTCAGTAAGTTAGGCACAAAGTCCTTGGGTATCCAAGCGTAAACAAACATGACCATCACTATGGAGACTGATGGCTTCTTTGGGCCCTATCCTGCATTGTACATTGTGCACTGCTGGGTAGAGTTGACAGGAAATCTGCTGGATTCTTTAATAGTTCAAAACAGGAAGAGTGCGCTGTTCTTCCAATGGAAATCAAACTACAGCTTTCAAACTTTCTGGCAATCGCAGATGATTACGACAGCAAAAATAAACACACTTCCAAACATGTTTGTTCTTCTTAGCAAAATAAGACACCGGGGAGCCGAAGGGATACAGGAAGCAACAGGGTTTATGGGAAATGTGGTCCGAATGTGGGGAAGCAGTGGCACTAACAACCCACAAAGAAAGTACCAATCAGGCTAGGGTATTTTCAGTCCTGCGTCGTTGGTAAGAGTCCTCCCTGGTATGAGTCATTGGTAGGGACCAAAACAAGCGCTGAGACCCTTCAGAGGAAGTCGTCCCAGTCCGGTCATAAACTAATTCTGGGGCAGTTTGTTTGCGGTGGGAATGTGATCCAGCCTTGATCTGACCCAACTACAAGGCGTACTCTACAGGTTTGAGCTAAATGGCTCCCGTAGCTGTAGCCAGGTGCACATTACACTAAACCAGGGCGTCCTGATAGCCGAAAGGTTAAGGCACATACCGTATGTCAAGCATGTCAAATGGAAACCAACTATAGGTTTAAAAACACCCCCAATCAACAACTTGTTCCTTTTCTGAATTAATCTTGGTAAAACATCGGTCCTGAACTGCATCAGATTATACAGGTGTTCACGATCCTGTGACCCATCCCTGTTCATTTTACTTGAATCCTGCAACATGGTGCTTCTGTAGAATTACCTCATATCTGCTACATTCTTCTGACTGGAATACAAAACATTCCTTATACATTCTTATAATTTGAGAGATGTAATGGGAACACCACCAAGGGTATAGGTTTTTTAAAGGGGAGATGTTAATTTTCCTGAGAATGAACGACAAACTTTAATAACAACAGTCAAGCAAAAAGAACCAACATCAGTAATCAAGGATATTCAAAAGCCATTATCGTGAAAGGACAAACTACAAAAGTTGATTTGTGTTTTGAAAGTTCAGAAAACAAACTCAGCACGACCTATGATTTGAATAGGCAGGTAGAAACATTTTACAGCCCAACCCAGCTGTAGATCACTCACCACAGTAGTAAGTCTGTATGCACCACCAATATGTTCAGTCAGGTCCTTGTACCATGGGCTCAGAACCTGCAACAAGACGTAGGAGACTCGGTTAGAGACTTTTGAATTTGATTAGATGAGAGGAAACAAAAGTATTTTGATAAATCAGCAGTCCTGTTGCATCCAGTGTGAAAGGTCACTGTACAAGACCTGTAAAGAGATCATTCAACACATAAACCATTTCTCAAAGATCTACAAAGTACAAACAGTACTGGTTATAAACTCTTAAAAAAAACCTTTGTAAATGTTTTATGAGGAAGGAAATGCATGTTTGTTAGGCCTCAATGACACACACAGTGCTTTAAGGTGAGACACACTGAATGTAAACATAACTGCACTTGCTGAAAACAGAACTCCACTGGGCACCTTTAAAGCAGATTTCAATGCATACGTCTCTTACTAGGGGCAGGCAGCACCAATTAGCCAGTGTAACAAAAGACATGTTCACCTTGGGTACCTACATTAGTAAAAATCTAAATGTAAAAGAATCCCTGCCTAATGCCATGGACTGAAAGTAAAACGCTCAAAGCATCAGCCAGCAGTACACAGGGACTGAATGGTCTAACCATGTGACTGACACTCATTCAGAAGCCTGAACAATGGCTCACCTCTTCAGTCTGAGGACAGAGGGAGACAACAACACACCATTGGAGCATGTTCGCTGCCAACATTTATAGCAGGTGGCCATCGTAAAAAGCAACACCTGTGTCATGTAAAGCAATGCATTGGAAAACCCTGCAATCAACACTACCTTTGAGAAGCCTATAATGTTCCATTTCTGGTGATACTGTGATCCAGTTCTGTGATAATTATTAAGGCTGCAGACTGGGGTGGCGTTAGAGTGTTGCTGGATTGCATAATCCTGTGAAGTGCGATGGAAATCACAATCAACATTTCTTTCCAGGATCCTTCTCCTCGCTCACTGCTTCCTTCCCTAGTTTCCCTGACCTTGATTCCTTCTGTGCCTCTTTCATTTGAGTCTCTGCTACCTCCCTCTCTCTCTCTCTACGGCGTTGGCGAGGCTGTGACAGAGGCTGCAGAGCAAAGGGAGAGATAATGTTACCACAAAGAAAGCAGGAGTAGTTGGGTGTGGCCAGAGAAACGCTGAAGCGTTGAAGGTTGCAGAGGGCTTGCTGGAGGACACTGGCATGGCAGGAATGAGGCTTGTAAGCAGCACAAGGATGTCAAGATAGTTATCTCTGATCGAACATGAAATATGAAACACCTGTGTTGTTTTTATCTCTGCCTTCATCAGTAACCCCTTTAAACAGGAAAAGATGAATATCAACATATTCCTATATACAGCAGGACCCAGGGGGAGTATCTGAGGGTGGGCTTGCCACAGAAATATTTATACATTTCACGCAATGAGTTTATTTCAATATAGGCTAATGTAAACAACCTATCCACTAGCCCTACTGCTGCTGCTGCCGCTGCTAGATAAAAGTTCAAAGGGAAATGCTGATGCACTGCAGTTTTTTAGATATGCACAGTAGCTAACAGGATTGATTTAAGGGAACTCCAGAAGTATATGATTTTTTTTTCCCCAAGAAAAAAAAGCACCAATTCAACTAAGTGGGCAGGCAAGACACCTTAGCTTGGCACAGTTGGCACTTTACTTTGACTTATTGAGATTAGAGAAGTGGAACACCAGCCAGATTTCTTTTCACCCAGCACAGCTCATTTAAGTATTGACACTGGAACAATTTCAGCATGAGTACAAGTCAGTTTTTTAGCTAGTTTGTTTACCAGGCGAGATGTTGCTGACAGCTTCGTTGTTTGTTGTTGTCCAAAGAGTCCTGTTTTCCTATATCCAGTGGTGAACATGCTGATGGTGACAACACTGCCAACAATTCATTCATTAATTATTACCTTTATCTCATTACCATGACTACTGTTGTTTTCACGGGGCACTATGAACACAGCACAGAGCTCCTGTCTGTTTTTAGCAGTTTCATTTTGCTTTGCCACACGGCTGTGTATTTCTACTGGTCAAACAGAGGCAGAACAACAGCAGCAGTCTGTCGAGCTGTCGCTGCTGTGGCTGAGCCTCCAGAAAACCATGGCATGTAGTGAGGCAATTTTAGCATAGTCACCACAATATTGCAGGATCATGTGACCCACACTGTACGCAAAAAAATACGAAATTATTCTTTTTTTTTTTTTTTTAAATAATGTGATCAATATGGTCCAATAAAATGTTTAAAGTATCAAAGAGCCGTATCGGTTACACAGTAACCAGTTTTTCTTAATACAGCCATTATTGTGGCCATAGCTGTCTATGCTAACATTAGCTAGTCGAAGTTCTGAAGCCCGACCAGCTTGTGGGTGCACAGTTGAAATATTAAGCGAGAAACTAACGATGTTATGTTCTGTGACTAACAGAGAGGAAACTTGCTGCCTTCAAGACCGCGCACAGTATGTTCTTATCACAGGCCAGTGTCAGCTCTGCCCACGGTGGGGATTTAAGTTTCAGTTTTAGGGAGACACAGTTTGCATTACCCAACCAGTGAAAAAAGAGCAAAGCCGATAAAGGATACAGAATGTTGCATTCATCTAGTGTAGAGGAGGTGTGCAGAGGGGCAGGCGGTGCTAGTGGCTGGTAAAATCCCAGTTTAACTGAGCAAAAGTACGTCACTGTTCCACTGTTTTTATAGTATTTCGGGGAAGTTAAATAAATATTAGAATAATAACTTTACCATGATATTTTTTGCCACGATAATTGCTGTGTGAAAATCTGATTCAGACTCCTGCCTGGTTGTCTACTTTGTAAAAGTTGCAAAACATCCTTGTAATGTTGGGCTTGACACTTTTACCAAGACTAATACAGTTACCATTAATGCCATTCATAACACATCATACCAACTCTTCTCTAGCGCTAGTTGAGTGAACTGTGCGCGTATTTGGAGGTAACCCGACACAGCGGGACCACCAACAGAAACACACCACAACAGCACAGCATCAAAAACACTCCGCTGAAGGTTTAACAATGGTTTTGTTTCTTTTTAATCCATGTTCTTCGACTCCTTTGTGCTCTCTCACTTTGCAGACAAGTTACTGGGCTGCCCTTTAAATCGCTCTTCTCTGCCGTTACAGACACTGTAATCCACGTCAGACACAACAACCACAACCATAAGCAAACTGTAACATCACACCTTCCTAGAGACATAAAACCACTGCTCCCTTGTATGCATGGGGAGCTTATGGACCACAGGCCTTTCATTTAACTTCATTTTACTATGTTGGTCTATTCTGTACACACAACATCTACTGCATGTCTGTCCGTCCTGGGGGAGGGATCCCTCCTCAGTTGCTCATCCTGAGGTTTCTTCTATTTTTCCCCCCATTAAATGGTTTTTTGGGCGAGTTATCCAAATTGAGGCTCTAAGGATAAAGGGTGTTGTATGTCGGACAGATTGTGAAATCCCTAGAGGCAAATTTGTGATTTGTGATATTGAGCTATAAAATTGATTTGACTCGATAACAATGCCACATCATAAACATGGGTCATATCAGTACATGTTAACACCACAAATCCATGATGAGATCAGTCTTCTTGTAATGCAGAGCGATCCAAAGCCATATGCATTACAGATCAACACAACGTCTGAAGCGGCGCTGAGCCCCGGCTAGCCCTAGAATAATGCAATACAATACATCACAGCACTGCCAGGATCCCATGACATTTAGCTGGAGTTAAATACACCTCGGCTCTCTCTCTCACGTGAAGTGCACAAGCAACACCTCATCAGAGGGGAGAACCTCTGCCAAGTAAAATACTAAATCAAAGTCACAGAGCGCATGTTGGATGGTGAGATAGGCTGTGGGACATTTTGGGCATTAGCCCTAACAATGTTTTATTTTGGAAATTCATATTGCAATAATGCTAAACTATGCAAGATGGCATGCTCATGATACCCATGACTGGTTCACTGACATGAGCTTTGCAGATTCCATTTGGTCGGCTCCATCAGATTTACAGAAAGTAATTTAGGATTCTGTCTTGCTGTACTTGCTTTCATCTTTTATTATATTTTATATGTTTACTGTTATGCACCAACATACTAATGTGTATGTGAAAACCTACTTGGCAATAAAACTGATTCTGATAAGTATCAATAAGTAAGACAATCAGACAAACAGAGAGATAGAAAGGCAGAAACTAAAACTTCAGTCGTGTCTTTTATTGCCACACATGAGCAAAGTGTAAAGAACGGATTAAACAGTGTTTATCTGCTCTAATGTAAGCTGCAAACGTTAGCATGCCTGGCTAACTACCTACAGTAGCAACCTAGCGTTACTTACAAAGCCACAGAATATATCAGCGTTAATAGCTGCGTTAACAGCATTATGGGGAGGCTGGTCCTGGATGCTGCTATATCAGAGTTAAGGCTAATGTTATCTGTCCTGCTCTGAAACTCGTTACCCAAGACAGTTTTATATTTGCCAAAGGTCATCGGGTTGTCCTCACCATCATAGCCTTTCCTTTATTAAAAGGGAAAATATATTGTTGGAGAATACCAGGAAACCCGAAGGCTACCGGCTACAAATGAAACACCTGCTTTTGTTTACACCAGTGTGAAATCAAAGACCCATTGTTAAACCATTACTGCAAATTTTGAGTGATAAATCTGCCACCATTATTAGTGCAAACTACCTATGTGCCATGCTAGATTGGGAGGCTTGATGCGCTTTGCAATACAGTCGCTAAAGCAGAAAAAGCACCAGATAAGGGGGAAAAAAACACATTCAGCAGGAGCAGAGGTAGCAGGCGTGCACAGATAACAGCAGGCCAGGTGTCATATCTTCAGGTATCAGTGGACACTCTTCCGCTGCACAGGCAGAAATCAGTAATCTGAACGCAGGACCCCTTTCAGAAGCACAGGCTACCCCAGGCACCAATTTTACACAACGAGTGACTCTGACGTCAACTTGGATAAAGCTTGTGTTTAAACAGCTAGTCAGTTACAAACGTCCATCCCTACAACACGTGTTTATATTCTGAGCAGGAGCGGTGCCTCTTCATGATGCTGCCTTATGATCATGTGTTTTGGTTGCATTGTAACTTGTACCTCTGTATGGTCTCCTCCATCACCAATTAAATCAAAGCCTATCACACTTACTTATTATGAGCACACTTCTTCTATACTAAATACTGGGACTACTGTTTCAGCTTGGTGAACAACACTCTGACTGGTCCATTAAAAACGGCCACTACACAGTAGAGTTTCATATCTTTCTAATAAAGCAACAGCTTTGGGAACTGCAGTTCCAATCAGATCTTACCAAGCAATTAGACAGGTTCACAGATAACTCAGGCACAGTACTAAGTTTGTACTAAGTTCCAATCAAATAAAGAAAAACTCTTTAATAAACTACTTAAAATCTGGTTTTTAATTCAAACCATGTCTTTGTCTCCTTCAACAAATTTAAAAAACTTAAATAAGAATGAACAGTATTTCATTTTACATTCGAAATATATATTTTACAGTCCACTACACTCCAACTGGCGTTATCATTCTCAGATTTCAGTCACACTACACATCCACAAAAACTACTGACAAAATCAAACGTGTTTGACAAAAACAGCATTGCAATGGGCCACACAGCCAGAGTCAGCAGTCCACAGGCAGCTCAGCAGTTCACGCTACAGGGTAAAATCTGCACCCATAGTGCAGCTGCGGCGTTCCTGTGTTGGCGGCTCAACCCTGTCCTGGAAGCCGCAGAATGCCCACTGTCCCTTTGTCTTTTCTTTCTAGCAACACCAGCTGTATTGGGGCGTTTCCATTACCCAATGAGCAATGTGAGCATTCCCGTCACACATATCACACTATCAAACGCAATGTTTGGGGTTCAAATCAGAGACAAGGAGTTGATTATTTATAACAAATGATTATACATTTAGATTTGGCAGAAAAGGCTCTACACTTCGAGGGAGCACTCAAGGAATTTGAGCAGTGACAAAGATTCTGCTGGGAGAGCTAATCCTCCATTATTAAACACACATGAACATTAAATATTAGTTAAACGAACAATATTATAATAAAGCACATAAGGAGGAGGTTGGGCTAGTGGAAGGAGCTGCAGCAGCAAACAGTAATTGCATGAGTCAGTGGCGTAACAGTAAGAAGTGTGCTATGTACAAAGGAGATATGCACATAAGTACGTGTACATATCTGGCTGGCAAACTCAATTTGTTGCCAGATGAAGTTGGACTCCACTATGGCATGGGTTGAGCTGGGATTGTCTTTTTTTTTTAAAGAGGCACCTGCAGTAACACCCCAACTGTGCCAACACAGTGGTCTCATTGAAACGAATGAGGCAGCTTTATTTTGAACCAGTATAAATGCAGCCTAAATGTGAAAATTGACCCAGTTGTAGCCACTAAGTTAATAATGAGCTCTCTGCTTGTTAGATGCTGGTCAACGCAGCACAAAAACTCAAGCAACTCACTAAACACAAAATGAAGCTGCCCCAAACTCAACACTGAAGCTGACTTTTTGTAGTAGTTTTACGGTGGGTCATTCATTATTTGATCAAAAGCATTAATAAAGACAGAAAAATATGTGCCTCCCGAACAACAATCACAATTAACTGAGCAGTAACTCAGTTCTCATTTTAGTTTCTCATCAGTACCTGTAGTTGTGATACATTGTAATACAATATATTAGATGATCCAGCACCTCTAATTTAAATAGCCAAATGAACGGTGATATGGGACTTTCCCAGAGGTTGGGATGGAAGCTGCAGGGTACAAATAATCACCCTTGGTCTCTCTGCAGCAGAGGGGAAGAGGGGCTGCAGGCCTGTAAACTTCAAAGCCTTGTGGGTAAAGAGGGGGAGGGCCACCGCACACAGACACATTCTTCACAATGTTGAACTTGACCCCTGGGGTCACCACACACGCCACGTGACTGCTGTCAACTGTGTGTGTGTGTGTGCACTGGAGTGTGTATGCAGTATGTGTGTGTGTGTGTGTGTGTGTGTGTGTGTGTGAGCCTCTAATATTATCCACTCCTTTAAACCTGTCTGAGCACTTCACAAACCATAGAACCGTTCTGCATTTTCTTGGAACAAACACACTGAAGAGGACGTAAACATGAGGCAGTCCTACATACATTTTTGCACATGACGACTTAGGACACACAACATACCATTTCTTATCTACCTTACCAACACTACCACGACAGAGTAAGCTGTCAAATAAAATTTAATTTCTACATAACTTTCCTGCACACCAGAAGATGCAGAGCAAAGTGCTGCACCACTTGTATATAATGTGATGTGTGTCTTTCTATAAATCAAACTACAGGTTTGGTTCTTTTTGGTTCTTTGTTCTACGTATTATTATACATCTACCAAGCATAGTTCAAATTATTTTGATGTTACATGAAAAGATTCAAAATAATCTTCTAAGAATATAATTTGTGGACTACAGAGGAAACCCACACAGACATGGTGAGAACATGAAACCCCCCACACAGGAAGGCCCCAGCCAGCCAGGGGATTCAACAACTATCTTGCTCTGAAGCTTAATTTATACTTTCAGCATCTACTCATGTCCACAAGGGCCTGTGCAGCCCAAAGTGTGTGACCGTACATGGAAACAGAACCACATGTGCGTCCATTTTGCACTATATGCAGCTATTGAGGCAGCAGTGTTAACCACTGCACCATCGTGATGCACTAGCTCACATCAAATAAGATGTTGCCATTTATAATGGCATAGCTATCCACTTAATAATGACAACCTAGCTTTACACTGTGGCTGCGTGAGCTAAAGTCAGCCTCGTAAACTGACCGGATGAGCTGCTTCAGAACTCCAAATCCTGGAGATCGCGATTCAGTGCGTTTAAAGTGATAACAGTAAGTAGACATGTTCAAAGTTTAACTCCAACTTTTCCAACTAGCCTACATTTTACTATCTCAACACGAAAAAAAAACGTAAAATGTAGGTTATAATTAGTACCCCAGCTTTTATCCTTCAGCTCCAGCATATAAACAAGCTGGTCTTGACCCATTGATGTCTTACTGACAAAAATGGCAAAGTGATTTATGCATTGTTGTTTTTTATGTGAATAGTGGTGTGATGTGAAGACCTCCCCTGACCGCACAAATATCAGCTCACTGACTGAATTTTAACAAGAATGTGTCAGCTGGTTAACTCCGTAATCCTTTTTGAGGTTGTACTTTGTGGTATTATTATACTGCATGGGATTACATAGTTGTGTGTTGATAGTATTTTTGCCACACCTCCTCCTCGAGCACCACCATTACAGTACACACACAGTTGCATTTCTATCTATCAGTCTATTTCATTTAGTCAATCATTCAAATTGCCGGCATCACCAAAATCATGCACACAAACCATGAACTCATTGTGGAGGTAGAGCTCATTTATATTATAAATTGTAGTAAATATTTCTCCCCATGTCGGCACATGTACAGGATCCAGGACTGTTCCATATTTGCGTGTCTCTCCATCTCATGTCAGGCTGTTACCTAACTAAGGAAGACATTTTCACTCACTGCACTTCTTTGTCCATTTTCTCTTTCCCTTTTCAATTCACAACACTGACGAGCGCTGGTTACATAACTGTACTACTCCACCACTCTTCCTCTGTGATTTAATAAGGCCAACTAATCAATGTGTCCTGAGCAGATAACATGACTCAGCTGCCTGCTCTGTAACTAACCATATTCTTGTGTCGTGTGCTCAACATTTGCTCTGGAAAAGCAACAATGAGTAAAAGCCAGTATATCCTAACAGTGTTCACATTATATTTCAAAGACCCTTCTGATCACAGCTTAGCTGCGCTATAGAAAATTTAAATGTACACGTCTGGCCGTCTTCTCAGTCTAAATTACTGAGTGTAGCTGCAAAAGAAACGAGTGAGTATATACAGAGACACCACAGATTTGTCTCACCGCCCCAGTTCAAATTCAGAAGTCAGATACAGTATGGTCATTAATAGAAACCTTGCCTGCAGTACAGTCAGGGAAAATGGGCCAATGTGAGGATGATCAACAAGCTTGTTGGGTAAGAAAAGGTGGCCACGGCCATCAGCTGTCAAATACCAAATCAGATTTCCATGTGTCTTTGCTTTCCCACTTTTCTTTCATTCATCAGCTCAGGAAACTGCAAAATGTACAGTGAGTTAATTACAGCCATTCAAAGCTTTCTACTATTCTATAGTGTCTTTAAAAGACTGAAATACATTGCTGTATCCATAATTGAGGTCAAAATTAAGCACTTCATTAATTTGACTAAGCTTTGTACTACTTACATTGCTCATTTAATGCACACTAGGTCGTTCCACTAACCCATCGAAATACTGTGGCATCGTGAAAGGAGATCAACAAGTAGAAGATAAATGCACAGCCAGTTGATGACACAAGATCATCTGTTGCTTACATAATTCTACTGCTGTGACACTTTTCTCAATATTATCTATTATTGCCACTGGAGCCAAAAATATACAAAATTATTTTGCATTTACAGAAATGCTTTGCCGATTTCAATTGACTGTCAACACATATTCTGAGTGTACGAACCTGGCATGTCTATGATAACCACACAATACTTGTAGGTGTTCCAGGTATCACTGTAGCCAGGTGTGGCAGTCTAATTTACTTCCATCATTCTCTGATGTATTCTGATGTCAAAGAACGACAGAGGTACAACAGGGAGGGTTTGGCTTTGAGATGTTTTTGTTTTCTCGTCTCAGCCTAGGACCATCACTACAGAGTTGAAAAGGAAAGAAAGGATCTTTTTTTCTAGCCAACTTAATTATGAAATGAATGTTATTTACTAAAATTGAGACACTTGCTAAAAGGTTCAGCAGTGGGGCAGAGAGGAGCCTGACACATGCTGCATATGATCAACCAATTAATTGCTCAAACACTTTTTTACCAAACAACCCACATTACATGTGCAGGTGTGACCCTGAACTTAATGTGGGTCATCCATGATGGACACAGGGCAACCTTTTTACACTCGCACTCGACCCATATTGGATGTAAGTCGAGCTTTAGGATTGCTGCAATAGGACAGCAGACAACAGATTTCTTCCAGGTGTGCGACTCTTGTATGGTTACCAACAGTTCATGAAAAATACTGGTGTAGTAACCGGTAATAAATCAGTACTTAAAATATAATAATCTTGGTACATACTAAGAACTATATCAGACCAATAAACTAATATAAAAGGAGAAAAAGTGAAGGCTGTGATCATGACAGCACAAAAACTAAAATAACAGAGGAAATATCATGGGAAACTTATCCCCTCCAGCCTCAATGAATTGGACTTTTGTTTCCAATAAAGTGACACCCCAATACAGAGCCATACCCGGCTTCTGTACGAGCTTCAGTTCCACACTAGCCTTCATTCCGCACTATATTTATGAATACAGCGTTTCTTTCATCATTCTGAAAAGCTGACAAGTGACACTGGAGTTTCTGTTCATCCAAAGCTGAATGGGTCCAACAGTTGTACCTCAGACAATCTGAACATCCACCTCATCGAGATGTGGTAACAATAAATTTGTAAGCTACAGGTTACATACGTCTGCGACCACCAAAAATACTTGTGTGTTTGGCATGTGTCCCTGCTTGACACACCAAGCCAACCTCAATGCACAAGCGCAAACAAAGAGTGTAGGATGTGTTGCCTCACACCTTTTCTTATAAGTTGCACTTGAATACACCGCAAAGAATGACACCCAGCTGACTGCTGACATGCACATATGCTGTGCACCTGTGTGAGAGGAAATAATTAGACAGTAGTCACTGATCCTAATCCCAAAAAAAAATGATTACATAGTCTCGTCATATGGTCGGAAAGAAATGCAAATATATGGGATATAATAAATATACCAGCTAAATGCAGAGTAACAAGGGCCAACTTCAGTCAATGACGCCCAACAAACCACAGTAACTACAGACAACCATTGACCACAGATGTTGTGTGCTTTATGTTTTGCATTTATGTTGAAACAAATTCCCATATATATATATATATATATATATATATATATATATATATATAAAATTCAAATAATATTGTTATCTGATATAAACACAAAATATCAAGACTGGTATACACTACAAAAATCCAGTAGTGTTCCGCCTCTACTACAAACCAAATTAAAACATTACATACTCACAATCTGTTTTTTCTTTTGTTAGCCTAAGTGGCCATGGTTTACGTGTGATAATGCACTCCAGTGGTTTCCAATATATTAAATAGTGGATTCAGCACCTCTGCTTCATCAGGACACCTTCTCATACTTTATTTACATAACCAACCTTAAACTTTAGCTGCAATATCAGATCTGTATAAAACAACACAGGCGAAAACTCCTGTGGGCAACAGGGTAATAGAAAATATTCAATAGAAATTAGAAGACGTTGTGTGTTCAGAAACAAATTATTTGATTTCAATTTCAATTCAGGCCTTAAAATACCTTAACCCAATTAGCCGGTGAATCCTGACTCCTGACAGAGTCTGTATTACCAGCCTTTTCCTTCCTAGCACAGATACCAAAGGCTTATCTGGGACTGGTACATTGTGTCATTGAGTTGAGCTTCACAAGGTTGGCAAGTGGCCCTCCTGGGTGGGTGTGTGTGTGTTCACCCCTCCCCCCACACCGCCAATGGCTTTGGAGCAACCAGCTGAAATGCACTCTAGAAAGCTTAGAATAACATTGATACAATAATGTTATAATAATATAACATATAATGTAATAATGTACAATGAACTTTGACACATTTATGGATCTACTGTGTGTTACAGACAATCAAGGCTAAACAGCAACATAATCTGGTAATGTTGTAATATGTGGCAATAACTATGGGCCTGTAAAGCTATAACCACTCAAACTGGAGAGTACAACTACAGGACAAAATGCAAGCTTTGCTCAAATAACAGTTTCCGTTCTGATTTATAGCTGTTGTTGTTTTTTAACAACACTAACTTATTTTAACACTTAAGTATTTATCAAAACAGGTCCAAAGTGTATTCAAACACAAAGTAAATAAAGTAAGAGATAAAGGCATGAATCTATAATTGAAAAAGATGAACAAAAATAAAATAAAATAGTTCAGTAAAAAGTTAGATTTCCAAGTAAAACAAACACATTTTCAGTGTTGGTGAGAAAAATCAAATGGTGTATTATGGAAATGATGTGTTCCTGGTGGAGATTAGAAATCACTTCAGTGTTTTTAATACAAAACTAGCAGTAGTTGCAGGAAGGAAGGGCGCGCTCACAAACACAAACCAACCGCGAGAACTGCCCTACGAACACATGCACAGTGCGCGCGCCTACTCACGCGCTGACGCTGCCCATCCCCCACTCCGGAGAGAAAATAGAAAAATAAACGTTCAAAACGGCGCAATAACCCGCCCAAACCTCGTATATACAGTAAAGCGTGATCACTCTACACGGGGGTCTAATTTATAACGGCAATAACAGCGTAAAATGACGATAAACACTCACCAAAAGCTCCAAATCACACAAGGGGGGTGCCTTCTCCTCTGTGCTCCTAATATGGAATCTCCTCCTCCTCCACCACCGTTGTTTTCTAGCGCTAATTAAACCTCGAAAAAGCGTTATAACGGCCTTCAGACCCGGCCAACCGGTGCTAGGAATCCCCAATGACCGATGTGTTTTGGATACACGGGCATATATATTGATAAATCCCCTTAAAAATGAGCTGGATGGACAGTTGGGTCTAGATTGTAGGTTTGCTCGCTAGTAGAGAAAAGAGCCAAACGGTTCAGTAGCAGCCAACGGCTTCAGACTGAAACACAGAGCAGCTGACCTGCCAGGCGAAAATGAGGTAGGCCTGAGCTCCGCGCTGCAGGAAGCACACTCCAGTCACATAAACATCAAAATGGGTGTCGCAGTATGGAAAAGGATGGTGTAGTGGGGCTGGGGTTGGCGGTAACTTGTCAAAAACAACTTGTAAATATTAAGTTCAAATTCATTTTGGAATATAATATAAATATGATTTTTAAAGCTCGATATTATGATTAATACAAAGCTATTTTTGGATTAGCTGTAGGCATGCTAGTTTTGCTGTTAAAAGTGAAGGCTAAAAGGAAGGTGTAAATTACATTTTAATTTATTTATCTTTAAGTGTTACACCAAAATTATTGTTGTTTATGTTTTATATTTAAACTATAATTGCTTAAAGTTACTACACAGAGTTTTTAACTGGTTACGAAACAGTCTCAGTTTAATACCGATATGACCTACATAAGCAAACAAGACCAACAGCGAGAAGATTGGCTATTTATAATAGTTTATAATAGTTATTCTTAATGCCTGTCCCCGAGTCAGGGGTTTTCCGCAAAATAAGACGAAACGGCTTCAGCTGCTAACTGAAGGTCCGTCTCCAGAGCTGCCGCCCGCTCTCCTCCCGGCGAAGTAGTCTCCTTGCGGCGGGGAGTGAAACAGAGGGAACATAACCTAACGTGAGGTGAAACACTACCACCTTTGTCCACAGGTGTCGCTAAAATCAACACAAAATGAAAAGTTCCATAGAGCTGCTTTAAATAAATGGTAATAACAGTGAACGCAAACACTTCCAGTAGTCCAGTTCTAGCAACATTTACGTTTTTCAAACTGAACTCCATCAAACTGTCAAACGCCCCAACCCACCCCCACCAACAACTGGAATGATTTCTCAGACATCTTATAGAAGATGGACAATGCTGCTTTTTAGGAGAAATCCAATATGATTTAATACATTATTTTTGCCCTGGACATTGTTCAGTGCAGCAATCGCAAGTTTCAGTTTTGGCGGACAGGGACACCCTAAACAGCGGCACTGGGCACTCACCACCCACTAGCTAACTTTGCTGGATTCCTGCAAGATTAATAAAGTGTAAGTATTGATCATACTGTATACTGTATGTTGTCTGTGCTGTAAAACCGAAACTCGAGTTGATATCAACAGGAGAAATCTGGCGCTAAACTAACTTAAACTAACAAAACTTACCCCATAGGTATAGATGGCAGGACTCCAGTATTCTGATTTATCAATATATTTTTGGCATACCTAAAATGAAAAAATGTCTTCACTTATGTGCATAGGTGTAACAGTTTTTAAGGCTTCTGTCACAGAGCTATAATAACAATAGCCTTTTCAGTGTAAACCACATCATATAAGGAGAGACTGGGGCAGGAGGCATTGTCAGAGAAATACATAAGACACATACAGATGCATATTTTGCAGACATAAACAATGAAAAATAGATAACTACTCATGTGTGCATATTTGCATTAGCTGAAAGCATATGCTCATCAGTATGCGCACACACACACACACACTACAGATAAGGCCCAGCTGAGACAAACAGACACACACAGACAGAAAACCCCGGGGTGGTGTGTAGAGTGAGCTTTAGCGTGGCTGTAACAGGAGAGTGGAGGATGGGTAATGACTTATACTTTCACATGCCTGGGGAGGTTTGTAGTACAAGAGGGCCCCTACAATTTTGATGGTGGCAATCATTTTACAGTGTTCTCATTTGAACTCTTTAAAGCCTGTACTTGTTTTGTTTCGGGAGGAAATGCAGCTATCCCAGCAGTGGTAAGTAATTTTGATGCTTTTGTGGCCCATCACTGCTGAATGAACAAAGAGGAAAATAGTGATGTAGAAACAGCTTCAGTGTGGCGGATTGTGAAGTGAAGCACCTCAGGGCGAAGCAGACCAGTGTCAGGGTAATGACTTTCTGAGAAACCACAACACACCATCTATATGCAGCACTCAGCCTCAGTGTTTCCCTCTTCTCTGTTCACTCTGCAGCAAACGCACCACCTCTACTACTACTATCAATGACTTTTTACTTCGATAACTGAATGTAAACTGTGATTTTAGGACCGGGACTCAAACAGGGATGAATTTTAGAATCCTGAAATAATCACTCTTCTGCTGCTGTACATAAAATCATAAACCTAGCATACTAGTATGGTAGTATTTCTGTATGTGCACACGCAGTATAATACAAGGTAATTTGATAAGCAATCCACATTATCTTGAGCTCAATTAAGTGAAACAGATCTAATTTTAAAGGTATTTCCTACATGGACTGTATAACAGGGTTGACATAATCTGTTAAACATTGCTTCACTTTGTGAGAATGTTCAGCTCATTAACTTGTGTCCTTTATTAGCCATTATTTTTTCAATGGCATGGTCGGCCAAATAAGAGCTGGCAGAGCTTATCTGTACAATCCTTACAATGGTTTTGGCAGAATTTTACCAATGTATTTGAAATGAACACATTTCCACAAGTAAAACTTGACATCATTTGAGTGCAACAGGAATTGGAGGTGAAAATGATAAAAGAACTGTAATCGACGACCAAACCAGCAGGATTATGCTTGAGAGTAGATTTATTAAGAGCACTTGTTTGCGCATGCACATTCATTTGAGTGTGTTTTGCTGTAATAAATGAAAGGAATGCAACAAAACTAGTTACAAAGGAATGACACTGTGCCTTTTAATCTTTCTGTCATCTGTCCCAACAAACAACATTGTCATCCAATTTAGCCAGGAGGTATTAGATGACAGCTGAGCAGAGACAGCAACAAGATTGCCTGTTTCATTCACACCTGTTTACCTGGAGCGGAACAGCGGGAGTTACAACCTGTGACACTGGAACCTTTGGAAAAGTTACTGATGAATTTCTCTTCTGCCATGTGAAGCTTTATTTGCATAGCTCGTTATGTACACAAGGGAAAGTAGTGAAACACGCCATGAAAAATAAGGTGGAAACAGGAATATCTTACTAAAATTGGTCAAATTGAATCACAGTTTGTTGTTTTACTGTGTGTGAGATGTGTGTGAGTAGTAATTGTGTATGAATGGTCAGGCAGGATTGAAAGCACATTTGGTGTGCTGCACACCCAAAATGGTCACAAGTAAAACAATATTTTTGACGACGGTTGCAGAGCAGGGTTAGGTCATTTACAAAGACTGTAAGAGTTACTAGAACTCTGTATATTTTATAATACTACAAGTACACACTCACAAATAGAGATACATGAGGAAGAGGTGCAGTTTTGCCTTTGGTACAAGAGTAGTAGCAGTTGACATAATGTGTGCTTCATTTGACTTAAAGTGGCTATAATCGATATTTTTATTATAACAATATATCAAATTACAATGTGTAATGTGAGAGGCCTCCCTCATAGTGATGAACCTACAGAGAATAATCACCCGACTCTGCAGTTCCCCTCGGCTTTACAGAGCTTAATAGTTTCAGCTCGTTCTTTAGCTGTTCCGCCCACACTGTTCTGGTTCACTCTCATGCGTCATAGTGTCATTTGTGGCTGCAGCAGGCTGCTGTTCTCAGTGAAAAAGCTTGAAAAAACCCACTGTATTCTAGCTGCTAAGCACCAAACAGCAGAGGTAGCAACTAGCTGGTGAACATAATGGAGCATTTAGTGTAGCAGCTAAAGAGACAGATACTTTCCTCAGGAGTGGGTGGAGACCAAAACCTGAGCTGAAGGAGAGTGGAAATTAGGTGTAGGTGTAATGGTACGTGGAAGTCATGGTTCGGTTCATTCCCACGGTTCAGTGCGAGTTCACTACAGCGGGAAAACAAGCCAAATGCATAATGATACGTTTCTTTTCATTTATTTTGAACAGCTAGTAGTGCAGGTGTCAAAAACAGACAAATCCTCTTGCTGAGGACTGGCAACTTTGGTATACTATTTTCATTATAAAAATAAAAAAACATTTCTAGGTGGTTGCGTTAGCATGTTCGATGTTTCCCTACAACGGTGGAGCAACGCCGACACACCATCCTTGTCTTATACACAACTCTCTCTGTTGCTGTTGTAGCTGACCAGGAACCCAAATTGTCCCCAGACAACTGAGGACGTAGGCAGGTGTTCCACCTCCGGCGTTTCATTTGCGCTCGCCATACTTTAACTGACTCGCATGGCAGTCAGATTGTACCCATTGCTGGCTGAACTTGCGCTTGTGAACTTTGGATCTGCATTGCGTCGGTTTGCATACCGCGTAGTCTGCGTGCTGCTGCGTGCACCAGACGGTGACGGTTCAGCGCGAATACACAAACCGTTACAGCTCTAGTGGACATTGGACTTCCATTCATCAGGTGACCGGAGACATGACTCCACATGAATGAAAACGTTGCTCCATAACTGCTAGATGTATAAATCTCTTAGTTAGCTGTGCTCTCACCTCCCATTCCCTATATTCTCCTCCTCCCTTCTCTCTAGCTAACTGGGGAACCCATACAAATACATACAAACACACACACACACTCATATGGCCACTTTTTTCAGTCATTGCACATCCAACAATAACAGCCTTGGCCTTAAAAAACCCATAGCAGCATTATACTATATCCACTTCAAAGGGCATGTAATACTTCACTCCACCTCTGGCATACTTAGTGCTTTGACAATGACAAGGTCTCAACAAAGCATGGCTCCATAATATGTCTTCATAAGGCCTTACAGTAATGGGCTGTTCTCTACCTACGGAGCTATAATTTACCCTCCATGGTGGAGACTGGAATAGCATGGTTGGCCGTTGCTGTTAAGTGATTAAATTATTTAGCATGGCAGAGATGGAGACAGAGAAAAAAGGATATTGCATGTGTGTGTGTGTGCGTGTGTGTGTGTTGGGGGGGTTATGTGGGTGTGCACGGGGGAGAAGAAAAACTGAAAGAAATTACTTATATCTTTTATGTATGTGCTTGTGTGTGTGTGTGTGTGTGTGTTGGTGTGTGTACCAATGACAGCGAGCGGCATGATGTGTTCTGCCTCATCAGGCTGATAAGACAAAGAGAGGCTGGTCGGTTTAATATCCTCATCGATCCCAGCTCACCTTGTTACACATTAACATTTACAACTAGGAAATCCAACTCAGACAGTTAAAGAGTCTCCGGAGTGAAAGGGAGATGAAAAGACAGAGAAGTGATCTTAGAGAGAGGAGGGGAAAACACCAATAATAAATCCCACAGTGTGCAAACAAACTTGAGTTATAAAATCTACCCAGTGTCAGTACTGGTGATTGTCGCTGCTTAAAATGAGAAGTTGTCTTCCGCTGAAACTCCAAACACCAATAATTCCCAATAACAGAGAAGAGAGGTACTAAAATCTCAGAGATATGGTCACTGGAGGTTGTGCTGTGTAAATATTATAAACCAAGAAACTGTGGCTATTACTTAGCCGTGATAGCAGCATGGCTCTGAGGATGGCAATGTCTGTCGGTCCAGACTGAAATATCTCGACAAATATGGAATGGATTGGAACAAAATTTGGTCCATACGTTCATGTTCCCCACACAATGAAATGTAATAACTTTGGTGATCCCTTAACTTTTCCTCTGGGTCAGATAAAGGCAACATTTCAATTTGTCCAATACTTAATGACACTTTCCAAACTATTAACATTCTCATCAGCCTCAGCCGTACTTTGTATTTAGTGTTAATTAGCAAATGAGATGCTTTACATGTTAGCATGCTAATATTAGCATTTAGCCCAAAGCACTACTGTAAATAATGGTGCCTTCCATTTACCTTGGAAATAGGAACTCAGAGCTGGGAATGATGTCACACCCGAGTTGGGAGGGAAGTGTGGTTAGCTCTAGCCATTGTTAGCAATACCAATTGATTGATGTATTACGCGGTATTTTGCGCGTACAAATGCCGTAGCAACATGTCCACAGATAGAAGTTGGACAGTAGGCCTACTGTGTGTAATGAGACAGCTTTCACGTATGTTGATGCATGTTGATGCACGGGGCACGTTCTCCCAACTTTCCGAGTCGGAAATCCGACTTCACAGGGCGTTCCGGTTGAAAATTTTCGACTGGGAACTCAGAAATTTTGACTTCCCAGTTCAAATAGAACGCACCACGAGTCCAGTCTCACAGAGTCACTAGCGTGCCTGTAGCCTTAATGAGGTTGCTAAGTGGAAGGAGCCACTGATTGGGGGAAGTATTTTTCAAATTTCGTTTTAATGATATACTCAGTGCTCTTCAACATGGCAACATGGGAATTCAACAGTGTCATTTTTAGCTTTCACCTGCCATTAGCTGGCACACACAACGGAATTGTAAGCTCTATAACTGTATGGGTTTTATGTTTTGTTTTGTTTTTCTTACCAAAATGCACCATGGGAATTATAGTTAACTTTTCATCTTACGTTATTACTTGCTATCGATTAGTTATCACATAATCATGTTCTAACACAGTTAGACAGCACAGTTAGTTGCTCTGATGATCCAACTTGCAGAGTTTCATGCTGATCCAAGCTGTAGAAGTGCTCCAACTGTGACTCACCTCACATTATCTATGGGAAAAATGAATTGGACTTTTACTTGCAGAACCTGGGGCAACCAAAATAGCTCCTCCCACTTCACAACTCTATGCTTTGGCCATTAAAATTGGCGCAACTAACATTTATTTTCATTATTGATTAATCTGTCAGTTATGTTTCTAGTGAATCATCCATCACTTCCAACAGCCCAAGGTGACATTACGATATAAAACGGGGAAAAATCAAATAGTCACATTTGAGAAGTGACTTAAACAATAAATCTGTTATCAAAAATGCTGTCTCCTGTATCCTGAAGTACACCAGCTCTGGGCACTGTTTAACACATCCACATCATGTCATATGCCAGATTATGATTGACTTCCATAAGTAGGTCTACTCTTTGGGGAACACTTTGACAAAATGGAGTGATAGGCTGTGTGTGACGGCTCGTACCACATACTGTATCTCTTCCTGAAAGGTCTGCAGGAGCATCTTGCAGACTCCTTGAAGGCATTAAACAATTCCATTTTAGATTTGTGTTTTAGTTTGTTTATAAGCCCTCTCTGCTGTTTCTAGTGCTGGGGTAAAATATGGATTTATATGAATCCAGCAGTAATACAAACCCCTGCAAGATGTAACTTTGAGATAATAAATAGGTAAATCAAGGTACACCTGACTTATGGGTGCCCTGTGGAATCTTCTATACAAACACCATTACTTTTGCAGTCAATGTTTCTCACCAAAAAGCATTGTGTGTTAAGCATGAAGCCACAGCCAGCAGCTGATTAGCTTAGCTTAGCACAAAGACTGTAGGCAGGGGGAAACAGCTAACCTAGCAGCACAGTCTCTCAACATGTTAATAAGTGAGCTTTAGAGGTGCTGGCAGGTCGATTTTTTCCAGTTTGCAAAGCTAACCTAATCCACTGCTGGCTGTAGCTTCATATTCAGCATACAGACATGAGACTGGTTTTAATCATTTCATCTACCTCCCGACAAGAAAGCAAATAAATGCAATTCCCAAAATGTTGAACTAGTACTTTAATTAAGCTGTTAGTTATTAGAAAATCAAATCAAAATGAAAACACACAAAGGACACTGTGCTTTACTGCCTTCCCTTTGATTGATGTCCAGTTCTGGTGTCTTTTTACGAGATATTAACTATAAATAAAAATATTAAATGAAAAAACGAAGTCGGCGGTTTCTCTTATTCAGCACTGAGTAGTGTGTTCTTTTCAGTCTGCATACAACCCAGACAACCTTTACCAATAAGGTAGGGCAGTGTGTATGTTGCCTGAGAGGCAAAGCCCAGGGGGAAAAAAAGACTAAATCAACATATAGATTAAGATTAAGGTATAAAAAAACCATGACACCTTTTCATGTAGATCTCTGAATGAACATTTACTATTTACTAGTATTCCTTGTCTTGATGTCAGAATTTCCTCACAGAGCTGTTGTACAGGTATCTATTTTGGAAATTATGACAAGACTATAAAGATGGCGACTGCCATACTGTCAGTACATGAAGGTCAGTGACGTGGGATTTCAAAGTTCAGTTTATTTTAACTCGCTCACAAAACAACTCCTCCTCATAGACCTCAAAAGCCAAGAGGCCAACAAAACCTTCCTCCTGTAATGTGAAATGCTATTTAAAGCAGTCTTGTAACTTTTCCCAACAACACGTAGTGCTGTGGGCTGCCATTTGTGTGCTTTTGTGTTTGAGAGATATTGAAAGCACACAACACCGCTAAGATACAAGTGTGGTGCCAAGACAGACAGCCAATGCATCAAGTGTTTATGTGTAAACAAGACCTCTGTCACTGAGCTGTAAAACTGTATTGTTGCTCTATCAATCACACAGTCAACATCCTCCATGTCACTACAGCTGACATTCACAAATTTACAATAATCCATTACGTCTTGGACACTGGTGTACATGTCATATAAATATATAGCATGACATATAAAAGTATGTCAGGCCTCAGCTTCCTGCTGCATATTGGAGTTCTTAAAGAAACTGTGCAACTCTTCAAGTCAGAAATAACACATTCCTCCTTACTAATGAAATAAAACTCACCCTGTTCAATTCAGTGCACCCAGGGTTTTGCCTCTACAGCCTTACTTGGTCTGATATGACCAGTAACTTACACTGGCTAATGTTAGCTAATGATAGAAAACATTGCTGTGTATCTCACATTACTGAGTCAGTTTGCTGACTCTATGACTCTTCTCTACTCAAACACATATGTTTTGACATACCACAGATAAACACTGCAGTGTTTGTCTGTGACATGTGAACACACTGTACCAAAACAGCAGACAACACTTTGTGGTTTCCTGCTTGTGGTTCCATTCCACTTGCATGGATGCAAGGATTGTTCCCGCTCGGACCATAGACTTTACACTGGGTCGGCGTCACACACTTGCGTAGGCCCTGGGGAACATTTTGCAAATATAGGTTTAAAAATTCATAGTACAGAGAGTAATAATTGTGAGAGGAATAATTGTGAGAGGAATAATTGTCCTTGTTTGCAGTTCCAGGTGACCTGTCCACAGTCTTACAGATGTCTCTTTTTATAATGGGGATCTATGAGGACATGCTTTTTGGGCCACAGGGGACTTTTTCATTGCATTTCTACAACTGGCCACTAGGACAAATTGGCAGAAAGGCAGAGTGGTGGCTTGCAAAGTACGAACCAACAGTACTCTCTGTAAATTAGAATGTGATACAGTCACAAGAGCTAGTGTTTAACTGAAGAGGAAAATCATAAACAGAATTGTATATATATAACTGTATATAGAACATTGGAATTAGTTTTGGTGGGTATAGAGAAAATACCAAAACATTCATTAAAACTCTTCAGAACAACAGACCTTTTGAACTGCAGTCGACGTCACAGACTGATGATTGACTGTTTAATTGTATGGAAGTATCTGTGGGTGAAAGTCATCTTTGTATTGAGAAACTGTTTTCAATACAAGGTCTTTCATTGATTTCAAACTATGTTGGTCTTCGTACTGCACATCAGACTTCGTAACGTTTTTTTTTTTTAATATATTTTCACATCCCAAGGGCAGTATTTGCACAGCGGTGACCTAAACAAAACAGAGCTGAAGGTGCTCTTTGTGTAAATGCAACACCTCAGCTGAAAGACATAAAAGGTGAAAATCCCTTAGAATGGAGAGCACACACAAAAGTTTCTGACGCAGGGAAAACATGACCAAGAACCTTAGGATGAATATCAGACAGTGTGTGGGAGCAGTTCAAATGTGTGAAACTCAATCCATCTAACTAAAGCCCTTTTATACACGGCATATGTAGCATTGTTAGTTTCATCTCTCTGTAAAAGTAATTGCCCCTCTGTTCCGTAAATGTTCGGTAATGGCTTTATTCAAACACAACAGTACTGCTACGGAAAGAAACACAATGCTCGCATGATATTTGGAATCCCGAACATGAGAGGGAGCGATGGCGACAGAATGTGAAATTGTCAGTACATGTACATACCAGTTATTAAGTGGATATCTATGTCCTCACAAAGCCAGCTTAATCTGAAAATGCCATTTACGAGTGACGACATGCATCCACACTACTGTTAGTGTCAATCTCATAAGATGTGCTTTCAACTTCGGTGGTGTGCTACTGACTAGAGAAAGTCATAGTGTATATTCTGTGAACACTGACATAAGATGATTTGTCCCCTTTACCACATGGCGTTAACTAATAAACGTTAAACCACATTCAGTGTTTTGGAGAGTCTATCAGTCTGTTTTCCACTTGGAAAGTGGAAGCTAGTTAGCATAGCTTGCTAATGTTAGCACTGACACCCACAAGATGTTACCTTTTTCCCCATGTTATTTCAATGCCTGCTGAGTCACCAATCGAATACAGCACCGACATCATCAGTGGTACCAAAATACTCTCGCCTCCTGGAGAACACCGATGTAGGGGGCGCTGTCACTGCGGAAACTGTTTTACAAATGTTTTACAGAAATGAATGGAAACAAATGATCCCCTGGTGTGGAATATAAAAAAATACATTATAATTTCCAAACATAAGTACTGTTTGAAACACGGTTAACTGTTATGTGAAGTACATATTATACATCACATATTATAACTGTTATATGTTGTAAATAGGTTCAGCACATAAAACCACTGTTATGGCCCTTTACTCAGTTAAATCAGGCCCTATCTCTAGTAAGGTGTGCTGTGCCCTATAGTGTTTATTACTGCTTATTTAGAAATAGATACAGCAAATATAGCCCCCTAGAAATGTCATACAAATAAGCAGTGTGGTCTTGCAAGCAAGGTAATTTTTTTTTTTACCAAAAGTCATATCTAAGCTCACTTTATTATGGCTGGTCCTCTCTCTTTCATTCCCCTTGTCTTACTGCCCATTATGTCCATGTCTCTGCCTCGCTACTCAGATGGAATCATCCATCTCTACACAAGAGGGGAGAGAGAGAGAGAGAGAAGTGGGGGAGGGGTAGAGAGAGAGGGAGAGAGAGAGCTTATTGTAAACTGTAAGAGGTGTGCAGCAACTGGGACAGATTATGTCTGCGGAAACGAGGACTGCAGGATCCCACCCATCCCCCACACCACACACACACACACACACACACACACACACACACACACAGACACACACACACACACTAGAGCTCATTTGTGCCTGGCTGGTCACCTCACTGCAATAGATAGATTCCACCCCACCCCCTATCCTCTGCTCAGTCATTCAGACCTGGGAGAGTCAATAACAAGCTGACATCATCATTGGTTTTGTAGGATACAGTGCTGCCTTTATTCTAGCAGCCATATGAGAGAGAGAGAGAGAGAGAGTAGCATCTTCTGTGCCACTGATGAGGCCGGGGTCGAGCGACCGAATGCAGGTCAGAGAGCAAGGTAGAGATAGGTGGACAGAAGCAGAGAGAGAGAGAGAGATGGCGGGGTGGGGGAGGGGAAGAGCAGCATGGTTGGTCTCTCTAGTCTGGCTGTATCAGTGACACTGGCCAATATGCATATCACACACACATACTCATACCCTGGTATGCACAAGTACACACAATCACACATACTTGCACACACACATAGCTAAACACACTGTTAAATATACACACAGACTACAACAGACGAAACACACACACTTAATAGGTCAACATTTTTAGGAATATGGTTATTTGCTTTCAAGAGTAAGATGAGAAGGTCAGTATCACTCTTGTGTCTTTGTGTTATGTGGGCTGTGGAGCTGGAGTCAGGACTTGGTTAGCTAGCTTAGCAAAGACTGGAAGCAGGGGAAAACCACAAGCCTGGCTAGCATCCCAAAGTCGTGCCTGTACAAAGACCTTTACTAAAACCTCTGCTCACCGACAGTAACTCCCTAAAAACTCAAATCCTGGTTTTTACATTTCTGTTCATGTAGGCTATGGGTTAAACAAACAAGAAACATTGTTTACATTAGTCTGCTTTAGAGGTGTTGGCAGGCATATTTTGAAACTCTCTGCCTCTGGTCTTTATGCTAAGCTAGGATAAAGACCTTTTAACTCCAGCTCTTTATCACCCCAAGCTAGGCTAGCATGAAGTGATAAAGGTACCCTGTGGAGTGTTTGACTACTAGTAGCG
>NTHP01000318.1:643187-666728 GCA_003416845.1 Oplegnathus fasciatus | reverse complement strand
TAAGCAGCAATGTTTTCATTAGCGGATCCCTATTTTGTTTGTATCGTGCACACATACGAGAAAGTACATGCAAGTGCACGAGGACGCATATGCATGCATGCAGGTGGTGTAATAGAGCTATGTAGTGAGGGTATCTATTTTGGGGTGCCCCTGGTTCTGGAAGTCCCATTCATTTTTCCCACAGACAATATTGCGTGACTCACTGAGCACTACTGGATGAACATGAAACTCTTGTTCAAAGAGCAAAAGACAAAATATTTGGTTCTTTGATAAAGGCAGATACATAAAAGCCAGGAGAAATTAACTACAGCCAAGGTGTATTTAGGCAAGAAACATCCAGTCACCAAACTTCTGTTATGTGCGCCACCAATGTTGGATGGAAGTTTCAGATTGTGGTGATTTTTGCAGCTTAAACCAGCTCAGTGGAGTTTTTAACTCAACTTAATACTGATTCCTCTATATGACCTACATAAGCAAACGAGACCAACAGCGAGAAGATTGGCTATTTCCATTAGTTTCTAGTAGTTATCCTTAATGCCTGCCACTGGGTTGGATTTTTACGTGAAATCAGACAAAACGGTGCTGGGGTTTGCTCTGGCTGAATTGAAGTTGCTTCAGCCGCTAACTGAAGGTCCGTCTCCAGAGCTGCCGCCCCCTCGCCTCCTGGCGAAGTAGTCTCCTCGTGGCGGGGAGTGAAGCGGAGGGAACATGTAACCTAACGTAAGGTGAACAGGGACCGCCAAAATCAAAACAAAATGAAAAGTTTCACAGAGCTGCTTTAAATCAATTACATTTCAGATTCTGGGTAAATTTTGGATGAATTTAGTGACAATAGAAACACATTTTGTTCTCAACAGCCACAGCAAAGCTTTTTCAATTCGCTATGGCTCTGATTTGCACCTCTGACTGGCTTCTTCTCCACAGCAATGGCGGCCGAGGTTCGTGGGTATTGTAGTATGTGGAGCCATCCACCAAACTGACAAAACATGATTTCTCAGAAATTAAGTTGAAATAATTCAATCTGGTGGTTATAACAGAAATTTATAGGATTGTAACATTATCTGGGAGAGTCCCGTGTTTCTATATTAAGTCTATAATGAGGATACGGTTTAAACATTTTTTAAATGGGAGAAAACACTTCCAGATCCAGCGGCTCCTCCCACTTCCCAGCTCTATATGCATTACTGCCGTTAGCAGTAGAGCTGTAGCAAGCCATTCGATGCATAATGAGGAGTGTACAAACAGACTTATAAGGTACCCCTTAGAGTTTTTGACCACTAGTGGCGCCATGGAGCAATATTTGGATGGACATTTCTGCTGATGGTTTTACGTTATTCCACTGATAAGATACATTATGTAAATTAGGCAGCTTCAGATGTGTGGTAGGCGTATTTTTGAACGGAGGTAGGCTAGCTGTTTCCTTCCTGTCTTTATGATAAATTAGTGTAACCACATCCTTATTTCATCTCTGTACTTAACGCAGACATGAGATTAATATCTATTTTCTTATCTCACTCTCGTAAAGAAAGCAAATGAGACTGTTTCTCAATATGTTGAACTAGTCCTTCAAAGGCAGACATGCAGTCAAACACACACACACACACAGTGTTTCAGCCATAACTCCCTTGCCAACCACCCCCCCATTACACACAGACATACATAGACACACACACACACACACAATCCCTGGCCTATGTGAACACACACACACACACACACACACACAACACACACACTACACAACATTCCAATCAATTCTCCACACTCGGGTTCAGCATTCCAGCCTGGTGTTGCTTTCGTCTCACTGCACACAGGAAGCCCTGTGTGTGTGTGTGTGTGTGTGTGTGTGTGTGTGTGGGTGTGTGTGTGGGTGTAGGTATGTGTGTGTGTGTGTGTGTGTGTGTGTGTCTGTAAAAAGCTTTAGATGTTGCCTTAGCAGGGGGCCCCAGTGAAAGGCTTTCTCTGTCAGATCAGCTGCCCTGAGCTCAACTGCTAATCTGTGGCTGCACTCTGCTCTGCCTGCCCCAGACTGCACAGTCTGTTTGCTACAACCTGACCAGCAGGGGGCAGTAGCCACACCTGGTGACCGGTTAAAAAGGGCTGCTGTAAATAAGGCTCATTGTTTTAGGTTTTTTATAATTTTCACAAAACAATACAAAGTTTTGTTTTCATTGGGTTTCTTGTAAGAGGACGCACTAGGTTACAATAAACAAGGTCCTTTTGCAAAGAGCACAGATCTAAAACTTTCTGATGGTAGAAAGTGAGGAGGAAAATGCAAATGAGCAGATTGTGCCATAATCTTAAGAAACAAGAACAATAAGAAATGGTCAAACTACTGAGTGTTGACATCACAGGATATGCAGGAATGGACAAAAGTAAGCTCCCACAAACTGTCATCACTCTTGGTACGTTTATTTAGGCGTATGTTTCGGTGGTTGGTGGTGTGGCTGGCACATAACCCTAAATAAACAAACCAGAAGTGTTGACAGTTTGTGGGAGCTTACTTTTGTTTATGTCCAAATGCATGTAATTGAAATGCGTCTGCATCTGGCTTCTGGTCTCCCATCAGGACAGATAGACTAATCTATGATGGGATTTCAAACCTCTAAAACGTACCCTAACTAACCTCCATATGACTTCTGTACAGATCACGAACATAGCATTTTGTAGACACAACACTTTGTGGACTGAAAAAAGCAACCTTCAACAACAACATTACAGCATTTGACATGTGGGAGAACGCAAACTTAACAGCATCCCCATGTGCTGGAATTGAACTGTTAGCTGTCTCGTCAGTGGATCCAGTTGTGGTGATGACCAATTACCAGACTGTCAAAACTCGCAACAGAATGTCCTTGTGCTGCCCCATGATTCAGATCATGACACAGAGTAACATACGGAGTCATGGATAAATGCTGGAAGCGCTCAAATCACAGGTGGGACTAAGCAATCGCTAACAATGTCAGTCCCCTGACTGGTTAACTGCCCGTGTGGCGACTGGAATCAAAGTGTTGATATGAACCATTTTTAGTGCCCGCCCACACAGACTTTACACCAATCAAATAACAGGAAATTAGAGTCAGTCGAACCAAGAATTCACACTCATTGGAGAAAACAAATCTAGGGGGCGCTATCACTGCAAAAAAATAAATAAATTGCTCTTTATATATGGTACATACTGCATATATACAGTATATAACAATTTTGACTAAATAGGTACACAAGTCAAAAAAAACCCAAACATATATACATATCAATTTTAATTCCAGTTCGACAGCTATTTGATTACTTTGGTAAATTCAGATCACACAGCACATGTATACCTACATAAGTGTCCTAAATTTTAGAGTGACATCTTGGGTGCAAGGCTACCTCTGCATCTACACACGGATCACTGTTCATATAAAACAGGAGAATACAGCACTTGTTGACCAAGTGGGCGGTTGAGTAAAATACCGTATACATAAAAAATAAATGTAAAGAGGAATGCATGCCAGGGTTTAAAAAAGTCACAAACAAATCCCAGACACACACCTCCCACAAACCTTTGGCATGAGCACAAACCCACATATAAAGTGAAGTACATATAAGAATAAAAGGCAAACACAATCCCCATCACCCTCCCACACACACACACAAAAACACTGAGTAAAGAAAAGAAAAAAAGTGAGATAGTGAAGTGTGTGTGTTCAGCCGTGGCTGGGAACATGATGATGTGTTTGTGTGTGTGTGTGTGTGTGTGTGTGTGTGTGTGTGCACTGTGGGCTGCACAGTGGACAAAATTAAGGTAATTTCACGGCCTAGTGAAGCTGACTTGTAGCTGTTTGCTTTCCTTGCTGTCGCAGTACGACCAGTGAAATGTACATGTTGGTGTGAACGCTGCTGTGAATGGCAGAGACTACTCCAAAACACACAACATGAAAACTAGTCAACAGTGTGTGATAGATATAAAAATACTAATATTTTGGAGTTTAAGCTGCTCACAGATGATACAGGAAAATATTTTTAGATTTATTCAAATCGGGCCGTTAATGTTATGACACTAAAACCTTTGAATAAGGTTAATGGTGATATTACTATTACCTTTTCTGATAAAAATGGTAATGAAAACTTTTACAGCATTTGATTTGAAGACACATTAGAATCAACTTTGGTAAGGGGTTTTCACAGACATGTAGTGTTATGCAATAAATAGACTATGTAATCAATCCAACTGCACAATATCCTGTCCTGGAGGGCAGTGACGGGACAGATGGGATCTAATCTTTAAAAAGAGGCCAGAGTCAGCCCCTTTAATCAGTATGACCCTGGCAGAAACCCCTTGTGAGAGCACACATTTTGACTGTGGTGATATTCACCTCTTCAACCTGTCAAGTCTCATGTTTTACACATGAGATGCACGTTCGAGTCTTTGCTTTTATCTCACAGCTGTAAAATGAAAATCTCTCCAACTGTCACACTATCAAAGAACATAGAAACATGCTCTGGCCTCAGTAGCTCCTTACATGGTGTGTGTGTGTGTGTGTGTGTGTGTGGTGATCACGGCGGCCAGCAATAATGTGGTAAATAATCTTTACTACTGCTGGGAAACCAAACAAATCATTTCATCAAATTGCATGTATGAAGTCAGAACAAAATAAATTAATAAACCAAGATAAATTTTGGTGAGTAGCCAAACGTAACAAACATTGTCATCTATGCTATCTTCCTTTTCCCAGCCAATGTACAGCATCTAACAATGTGCATGGCATGTGAATCTATCATTTAAATGATTGTGACTGGTGATTGATCTAGCTAGCATAATTCACCACAGTGAAGCAGCCGAGCTGATGAGTGAACTTTTGTCAGCTAGCCAGCCAACAGTTGGCTTAAACCGATCACTGTAAACACTGGTAAAACTGTGCAAATCTCACTGAATGGGAAATAAATTAGCTGACTAGAAAGTATACAGCCTTACAAGCAGAAAGCAGTAATGTTACATAATATCACCGATGAGAGTGAATCACCTACCTGTCATTCCATTAGAATGTCAGGTCGGAAGTGGTTGTTTACTAATGCGTGATGATAAGCACCGATAAAACCATGTGCATCACACTAACTGAGTGTCAAATAGCTTGGTAGTTGGCAAATAAGTACAAGAAGACTGTTGCTTAAGTGCCTGTGTTATAAATGTTAATTTTCTATACACTGTGAATCCATAACATGTGAGTGTTTTCACAATAGCCCATCTACCATACACACCTCTGTCATCATCATCAGTTTATTGGCCCTGAGCAGTGGAAAATAAATCAGTGACACAACAATAGTACTTAGTAACATACTCACCGAGTTATGTTTTGAACACCCCCCCCCAAACCCTCTAAAAACCTTGGGGAAACCCTGCTACAGAATACGGGCCACGTCACAAAAAGCCCCATTCAGGACCTAAATATTCACTGTGTGCAAGCTGCAACTATGTCAGACTAAAGGCTGACGTTAGTGGCCAGTTTTTTATTTGGTTTAGGGAAGTTTACATGCCAACAACCCCTATCTCAGGTAATTCCTTACCCTGTGCATATTAAGACCCTTATACATAGTTCTTCTTTTAAAACAACTCAGTTGGAATTATTTGAAGTAACCTGGAGATGGAGTTTTCAGCAGACTCAAGAAGTGTTAATTAGCTGGCTAGCTACAGCGATAAAATCTGCTAGCTATAGTCATCATTCCAGGCGACAAAATCAGGCCTGCATTTGTTTACTTCGGTTTGAAATCCAGGACCCGTTGCTTCAAAAATTTGCTTAGCGAGGGATCAACTGACAGGCTTACCGGGCGTTCGGAGCGAAAACAGCCCTTCGTTAAAACAACACGACGACCTCCCCGCTGGTGGGGGCGTGTTGCTTCAGTTCTTGGTGAGAAGATAATACGATGAAGGAAGACTGGTTTCAGTACATTCACAGGTTTGAGGGCTTATCAGACATCAAAGCACTGCATATCAGTTTAGAATACCGGTGTGACAAGATTTTACAAGTTATCACGGTGACAATCATTTTATTTATTTTATAAACAGTAGAATTACACTGTTCTCAACACAAAGTAAACTACCAGGAGTGTGTGCTCAAACATACTTGTGGCCATGCAGCGCGTTGTTGGATGATGTCGTATTGAGTTGATTTTGCTGGACAACGCTGCACTTTTTGTCAGAGCTTCCATGTCAGGCAGTTTTCATGCAGTGCTAATGTCTGAACACGCCCTTAATGAGAAAATAATGATGTGTGACACTGTTAGGAGACAGTCTTCCTTAAGAGACCGAATAGCAGGAGACATCCAGACACAACAGCATCACGTCATATACTGTCACAGACATACACCTATTAATAAGCATAATGTCTCACAGACACACACACACACACACACACACACACACGAACATATATACAGAGCGCCAAGTAACAGATACCTCAGCCAGGGCAGTGATAACCCAGATGGCCTGCTTACAGCAGTGACCTACATAGACCCAGAAAGACCAACTGGAAGAACTGAGCAATACACAGGATGTGTGTGTACATGTTTTTCCTGAAGGACAGAAGGAAAGGGGAGCAATTACACAACATTTATGAGTGAATCTAAACTGAGTATTTCCAAAGCAATTTATTCCCTTGAGTCGAGTTTTGTTTCAGTGGCCAATTTAGCTTGAATTCATAGCAATGTTTAAAAAGGTGAGAATTATAATGACGCGCTGCAACACATCATCAGCCTACTAAGTTTACAGAAGGAAAAGGTATTTGTGTCACATAATGACACTTTTATCAAGGGTGATGTTCCTCATTTCCATTCATATCATGATAATGTGATTTTTTAAAAGCTGCTCTGATTAATATCTTATATTAGCAGTAAATTGGCCCTTTGCTATGTGACAGTATATATGTATATACTGTATATATATTGTATATATATGTCCCTTTTCGACCACAGATCTACAAGCCAGCTTGTTGTTGCTATTGCCAGGTTTGAGCTTTCTAGCTTTCCTTGACAGACTGATGACGAGCTCCACCTCAGCTCTCAGCACTTACCCCTCGACTCCTTGGTTGTCGGATCAGCCCTCACTCTATAAAAGAACAACAACTCTCAGATCCTTCCTCCAGGATGGGTTGATTTTCTCCTGATTCCATTTCCACATCAAATAATACCAGTGCCAAGATCCTGAGACCAGTATTGATATTATTAACAGTCTTCTTGCATACATGATTGGGGGAAGCATGCACTGACTTCTGTTATGCATTCAAATACTGAGTGAATGTGAGCTCCTTTTAATGATCAGAAACACATTGAAAATGACTGGTCTTTTCAGTGTACAGAAGCTGTTTGCAGGAGGCTTCACAGCAGGTATGTGTCAGCAGAATAAGTAAATAAAGATGGGGTGAGAGTCCTGTTTTTATTTGATTGTATTCTCTTATATGAACACCAGCCCCACTTCTCTCCCAAAAGACATCTGCTTCAGACAGATGTCATTTCAAGGAGGATTCACAGTTCTCTCATTGGACGAGCACACCACTCTCTAGGCTGCTGGGTTTCAGTTTCTCTTTTTCAAACTGAGAAATAAAACATACTTGCTGCACTGGAAATGACTAATGTTTCTTAAACCATGCACCAAACTCAGTTTCAGAATAAGTATGGGGCAGGTCTCTACAGAGTAAAGCTTGTAATCTGGTGCATTTCTTTGTATTTTCACCTCTGTTTATTTTGACAAAGCAGCTCTGTTCGGAATGTGTCTGGCTGGACACGAGTGAATAAGGCACAGTTCAACGCCACTGTAGCACAAAGACAACAAACATCATTTTCAATAATCAATTCCTACTAAAATATATCCATTGTAGCATTTTTAATAAAAACTTCATCTTCAATCCCACTGCCAGTGTGGTCTATAAAATAACACTAATAATAGCTCACACAGCTAAGTAGTGTGCTAACCCTTGCCATTATTGTACACATAATGGTGACTTCTTTATCCATGGTGTTCCAGTAAAGTTGGCCTCTATAGCACTGTGGGCTTAAATGTCATTTAGGGAGAAAGGGTGTGGTGGGTAATGGCTCACCTATGAGTTGTACAGGATTGTTATGCAATGTCTGCCGTACCCTCCAAGTAGTCTCAGAAAGACATTGAGGATATTTCAAGATATTTTGATGAAAAAAGCAAAAGCAGTTGGAACCATGTAGAGGAGACAGAGGTGTGTTTAAATGCGTACAGGCTGGGGAAATGCTTTTGCTGGAAATCACGCAGGCAGGAATGTTTGGCAGAACACGAACCGCCATAAAACCCTTTCAAGGAAAAAGGGAAAAAAACGCTGTGTTATCCAAGCCTCACATTCTTTTGTCACAGATGGTTCTGCTTAGCGAGCACCTCGTTCTGAATCTGGATTGGATGGAGTTTCGAGAGAACCCACGTTTTTAAAAAGAACTGGCTCATTTGGGGGAAACAAACGTCAGCTGCTTCTTTTCAAGCATTATGATTTGTGGTTCTTGCGGGCTGCTGCACATGGAAATTTTTTCTTTTCAGCTCACTTGCCTACTTCCAGCAGACAAAGTGAGCGCTGTTTTTGATTTGTTGTAAGAGAGTAGGGGCTCATTTATACTGTACACATGGTACTCTGAAACTGTTTCCAAACCAAGGCAATCATAAGAGAAATAACAGTTGAACTGTTATTTGAGTCCACCTCAGCCAGGCTGTGTCCCAGTTCCAGCAAACAGGGGCAATCTGAGGGTGCAACAAGCCACACCTACTGTTTGTTTTCTTTGCTTGGGTGGAAAAATTGAATTAAATTTGGTTAGCTTCACCATTTCCAATTACATTTAAACCAAACACCCTTGTAAACAAAAATTACAAGGACTAACAAGTCTGTTTTATATTGGAGAGTGTTTTGTCCTGTTATCCTGCCAGGTTGTTTCAGTCAAAACATATCTGACTCCAGTCATTGTAACTTGGAATGGTGGACTCGTCTGCAGTCTTGCTGTGATTTCCCCACCCTTGTATTCTTAAAGGGTAAGAAGATACGAAGAAATAGCTGATAATTATCATCAGTCCAGACTGTGGTCTGCCCACGTTCGTTTTGTTATACCAGGCTTTCCAAGCATGACAAACTCCTGACTATCAGATGTCAACATCTGTCTCCTTATATCCCTCAACCCTTGTATGTGGGTATAACTTCGTCCAAACTCCTCCTAACACGTTCAACAAACTACACCGGAGTTGTCTAGGAAGTCAACAGGGACAGTCATTTTCGGTCTTACAGTACTTGGTGCCACCCAAGTTCAGCTGGCATTGTTCCCGCATGGCCAAGCAAACCAGACTTATGAAACATAGTCACCACAGTTCATATAATGTGCTCCAACATGCTTGGTGTGAACACACCCTCATTCAAGAGGCTCGGTTTGAAAATCAGTCCCGGTGAAGAATGTGAGATTCGGTGTGCCAAGGCATGCCTGGAAAAGAGCCTGTGTGTCTGAGTCTTTGTGTGAGTCTTTTTTGTTTCATCATGTTAGCTGACTGACTACTGTCCTTGAAAGTGAATGAGTAACACCCAAGCTCCTCCAGCTCATTAAGAGCCACAAAAGCCCTGCTAAAAGCCCTACTTTTGGCAATCTGAACGATTGATTGAGTTTTACGGAAGTAAAAGTACAAACATATTAATAGAAAAAGGTACTTAAATTGCCCTGAAAACCTTTTTTTGTCAATGAATTAATTGCTATGAGAAATGGGGTACTGCAGCTGAATTATCTGCCAAACTTAGAACAGTTTTAGTTATTTCATAAGTCTGTAATTGTGTTTTCTGTTTGTGTGGGCAGGTGATGTCATGTAGTTCCATGTACCAATCATGATTTAGCAATATTTGAATCAATACCTGAAGACAGTAGGCTTTTTTTAGAAGACATTTTGGCACGTCACAGTAGGAGAAGCACAGGTGGAAATGATAAAATCAATGCTGGATGAATTCCATTTACCATTTTATTCACTTGTCAGTGCATGATTTCATCATGGAAATCCTGGAACCAGCAGCTGTGGCGGTGAATGTAGACCAGAGGTAGGTGGAGCTGTGAGTCTCAGGTGAAGTCCAAAGAATTCTCCAGTTATGTGGGTCACCCTGACCTCTGACCTCCCTGTTGTCTTGGCATGTAGCAAAAATGGACTTTAGTGACCTGGCATACTTCATTTGCGTTCATAAATTTTAACATCACTTGCACTGTAATTATGAATGTCAAATTTATTTTGGCAGGACACACCAATTCTTCCCCAACCCTCTCCTTTTGTACTCTCTCTTTGTAATCTCTATTGCACCACCCGTTCCCCTCTCTCTCTCTCTCTCTCTCTCTCTCTCTCTCTCTCTCTCTCTCGCAGCTTTAAGTAAAGAGGCTGCCATGACAGGCTGCCTGTTTTCAGAAGTCTGGCAGAGAAGAGCTTAACTCTTGGGAGCTCTGGAGATCAAAGTATTTATACACACACACACACACACACACACACACACACACACACACACACAAATGTTCCTGCTCTCAGTAACCACAAATACATCCAACAACATCCTCACATACACACACTGACGGAGGGATGTGAAATATCAGCATCAAACTGGAAGCGACAAGGTCTTTCCCATGGCACTTTCTGCTGCCTCTTCATGAATACACACACACACACACGCACACGGAAAATATTTGAAATCTGCAAGGGCAGATTAGGAGAAATCTCTACGGGTGTTTCTGCAACCCCTTCTCTTTGACATGAGAATCCCTTTGTGTAAGCACTGCACTGACAGCTTTTTAGTACTGTGTGTGTGTGTGTGTGTGTGTGTGTGTGTGTGTGTGTGTGTGAGTGTGCATGTGTGTGCAAGTTGAATAGGTGTGACTGACAAAGATGCCCCACATTCCCTGTGTGCATGATTTTAGCTTTGACCAAATAAACATTTACCTCCATTCCCTCCAGCCTGCCCTCTTTCACTCTTTGTCTCTCTCCCCCTCACCCCTCTGCGGCATCCTAACATTAATACGAGAGGGCGAGATTATCCAGGGAAAGCTACTGTGGTTTCAACACAAACCCCGGGATCTCCAGAGAGCTCCAAATTCTTTTACACAACAGCTCATCATTTACCGAGCACTGTGGAGATTAGGACGCAATTTCAGATCTGTCTCTGAAGGCGAATAATAAAGAGAGCCTTGGGTTTTCATTTGGCACTTGAATAGGATTGTCTGTGATGCTTCAAGCCCAGAATGGGCAGTTAAGGATTCCTCTGTATGCAAACAAATCTGTTCCTTCTTTCCACTTAATTGTGTGTTTACAGACAGACCACTGTTGTAACTATAGAGTAGTCTTGGAGGCACTGACTTGGCATGGAAGGACATTTCCTGTTATATTCAGATGCTGAAGCAGGGTTGTCATGAGTCTGGAGGAGCCTGCCATAAGAGGAAGAAATTTTACTTTGATAGGGTCACATGTGATCAAAATAATCCACCCTAACTTTTTACCTGCATTTAAACACATCAGAGCACAAGCCAACCTTTCCCCAAGCTCTCTGTTATGCAACACATAGACTATGATAACATGAGTTGTACTGTTTGGACTGGAAGATTACATATTATATGTCATTTGTTTAAAGCAAGACTATGTAGTTTTTGTTAAGCGCAGCCACTGTGGCCACAAGTGGCACTTACAGGACAATGGCACATTGAATTGCCCTTCATGTCTGAAGATTCTCTGGAGTCAGTTGCTTTAAAGACATCATTAGCTCACCTGGCTGAGAGTAAGTGGAATGGGACCATGACATGGGTGTATTAAAGGTGCCCCGTGGAGTTTTCTTGTAAACAAACAAAAGTTGTGTTTACATTCAGTGTTACTCACCAAAACGCATTGTGTTTATCATTGAGCTCCAACAAAAGTGTTGAATGTGCTTCCTTCTTCATAAAACATTTGCAAAGCTTGATTTTTTAAGTATCTTCACTCACGCATTGTTTACATCCATGTTTACTAGCTTCCCGTCTTCTTCTTCTTCCCAGCCTTTGTTGGTGCATTGCTGTGTTTCTCGGCACATTACAGCTGCCTGTGGACCAGAGGAATAGTGTGAAATCAGGGACCCACTAAAAATACTGCTTTGTAGTGCTACTAGTGCTCAGAAACTCCACAGAACCTTTAAGACAACTGGATAAGGCACAGTGAGTCTGCCTTGCTGAAAGAATTTGCCACAGTGACCAACCAACTGCACTACTGCAACAAAAACATCCCCTGTGGCCCAAAAAGCATTTTTCCTTATAGACTACCAGTATAAAGAGTGTAAAACTGTTGACAGGACACCTCGAACTGCAAACAAAGGTCTATTTAAACTTTTTATATTATGAATTTTTAAATCATGAATATATAATATTTTGTAAAACTTCCCCAGAGCTCAAAAAAGCTGTTTTTATGTGTATAAAGTCATCAGTGTAGCCAAGGACTAAGAGACTACTGTGCATGTACAGAGGGCCGCACAACATGGACGCAGACTGAAGCAAACAAAGAAGAGAGAAAAGCTTTTTGGCTCGTGCGCTGGATGAGCAACTTCCATTGGAATGAATAGGCGGTATCCACGGCAGTGTCCAGAATCACTCCTTCAATCACTAGACCCTATATAATAGAAACTCAATTGTTTATTCCATGGTGAGCAGTAATATGAGATTTCAGACACTTGTTATGTTATTTTGCATCATCACTGGCAGGCGTAATATCACACGTACTGTAATTCTTCGTTCCGTTATGTGAATTTTTGAGGGCACTATAGTGGATACATTTTACACTCAGAAGTCAGACACTCAAACAAAATGGCAGACAATAAATATAGTGCATTATATAGTAAATAGAAAGTATTGAATTGAGCAAAGGTGCACTACATTTCAAGATTAAGAAGACTATGTTTGTTTTTCATTCAAAAAGAAAAGTCTCCCTTTTAAGTGAGTAACCTGCAGCCACAGTACATTTTAAACGTATTAGCTTTCTTTTTTCTTTTACAGCACTTAGTAGTTTTACTTCCCCTGAAGATGACTGAAATATGTCTAGTTATTTTAATACTCTGACAGAGCTCGAGAGTCACATTGCATAATGCTGTGTGAAAAAAGTAAGTTATACTGAAGCATAGTCTGACAAGCTATTTTTAAGCCCTTCCAATGTGTGCTCATGTGTCCTGTTTCCCCTTGTCCATGAGGACTTGCAGTCAGCTCTGCTTCTGTTATGGATTTAGTGCTTCACAACAGCACCCAGTATCGTTATTATAAATTCAGACATTCTCTTGTGCAGCAGACTCATCAGATGGGGTTTTAAGCAGAAAATTGTGACAGATGAAGGTCGAGAGATCCTGATAAAAGCTATACACTCTATGACAGAAAACAGCACAACAGGCAGGAATAAGGAGGGATAATTGTCTTCATTAGGCAGATTATCTAGATAATAGATTCAGGTAGGCCATTCAGCAGGAGATGAAGCAGTACAATATTATTTCAATTATAACTAGTTTGTTCTTAAAGAGTAAGCTTTCATTGTCTTTAAACAAATCATTCAAGGAGAAGTATGTGTCAATAAGAAGAGAATTAGAAATCAAACTTTACCAATAGTTGTTATGAAAGAGCACAATTGGTTGAGGAGCCCTTTAACAAAGTCCAACTTTACTCCTACAGTATCAGTATGAGATTTTGAATTCTAAAGACTAACTAACTCTGGAAAAAGGAAGCAAGAATCAAGGATGAAGTTAAAAGACATATGGGACATTGAGCAGAAAGGGCAAATGAGTTAAAATTTAATGTTATCTAATAAATATACACAATAGAGTTAAGAAACGCAGGTAGCCTATTGACAGCAGGAAATGTCTTCTCTTTCTGTTTCTTGGCCTTTGCTCTAGACAGAAAGACAAATGTCATCTCTCACAGGATCGACCAGTGAAACATCCCCCTTCTGCTTTTACTCTGAAGGTAAAGCAAACTCTCTCTTCTCGTGGCTTTAAATAGCATCCTCCAGTTATCAGAGTTTTGTTTTGTGTCATAGGCTGCTACATGATGATGTCATCAACAGCCGTATACAGTGGATGTAAAAGCAAAAAAAAGCGCAAAACTAATACTACACGAGGCACTAAAGGGTACAACATTCAAAAAACTTGTCCCAAAACAGTACAATGAAGATTAAAAGAGCCCACATATCACTGAAGCAAAGGGTGGATATAAAAAAAAAGTTCAACATAGAATTAATAAGATCACCTTTGTCTTGTTAGCCACACTTGCAGCATGACTCTAGGGATGGATATATCGGTCAGTCCACAACTTTGGTCCACACAGAGTATCTCAACAACTATTGGATGGATGGGTGGTCCTCAGAGGATGAAGCATATTGGCTTTTATGATCCCCTGACCTTTTCTTTAGTGCCGCCGTGAAGTTGACATTTGTGGCTTTGAGTGAAATATCTTGACAACTAATGGATGGATTCCCATACTCAAATTTGGTACAGACATCCATGTTCCCCACAGGACGAATTGTAATAACTTTGATGATCCCCTGGCTTTCCCTATAACACCATCATTCGCTCAAAAAAATTCAATTTGCCAAATTTTTTGGTTTATGACCAAATATCTGCAAAACTAATGACATTCCCATCAGCTTCAGCCGTGCCTGTGTTTAGTGCTTGTTAGCAAATGTTAGCCTGCTAGTACCCTAAACTAAGATGCTGAACATCCCTGCTAAGCATCAGCATGATAGCATTGTCATTGTGAGCATGCTGATGTTAGCATATAGCCCAAAGCACTGCTTTGTCTATGTAGGCTATGTTAGCATGGCTAGCATGTAGACAAGTCTTGTTTATGTCTGTGTCTTGTTGCAGGACCTCGGGTAGTTTCTGCTTGATATCAGTACAGTACAGTTGGCAGCAGGAGAAAGACAGAATCCATTACCACTAGTAAGTGCATCCAACTGGGCAACTTCACTATAAATCTGCCTTATGTGACCATAACTGTAAAGGTTATAATTAATCAATACATCTGCAGCATGTAGCTTAACAATAATGACTGGCCATGGTACCTGAGCAGGACTCTATGTAAATGACATGATGTAGGCTACTAGCATATCATATGCTATGTCTGTTTTTTATATTATTTTCACAATTTGTATCATATGATAATGTATAACACTTGCACTACTACCCTTCCAAAGTATAAACAGACATCCATGTGCCATTTGTGGCTAATCAAATGGCTTTTTAATGAAAACAGTACATTCTAAAGAGACTATCAGCTATCGGTAACCTCAGTTCAAAAGTATGCATTATTTTCATTTCAAGTTCATAGTTAAACCATTTATATGGTTCAGTGCCAAAATTTGACTGCAGAGATGCTGAAAACCCAGTACTTTGTCTAACTCTTCTTTTTCTCTCTTGCTTGTCTCTCAAGTCTTTATAGATGTCTTCATTTGCTGTATATGGTGTCTCAGAGGTAATGCCCATAATTTAGATTTATGTGCATATGTATGTGGATATAGTAGAAACCGTACGCCTTAAAATATTTGATAAATAGTGACAGGTGCTTGCTCTTGTAATAAAAGTTAGTCACACACTGACAAAATTATGCATAATACAGACTCCTGGTTGAGTTGGTTGAGCCTGGAAATCCTGCAAGGTGCCATTATTCAACCTAACATCTTCTTTGAGATTTGGTTAGTGTAGATTTTTCTGAATGTGTGCATATGTTGTTTGTTATTTTCTTGAGGATTTTCAATCAGTGATCATTCCAGCATCATAATTTCCTTGTTTGCATAATGTGCTATGGAAAACCGCCCACTGTTGGCTGCCTTGCATCACAGATTTTGTTCCAATCTGTTAAGAAGAAACACTCCCTGTAAACCTCTACTGATGTGACTCTAACATCAGGGTACACAGAAAATGGCACCCATGCACTTTCATCTAAGCACCACCACAGAGCCCGAGCGCTTTGTTTACAGCTGGGATCAGCAGGCTGTCCATTTCCCAAAGTGAAGAGAAGCATTGGTTTCACCACTTTTTGCCTCCTGCTGTGGAAAAATCTCTCCTCTCCAGTGTTACGATGTTGACAAATTCACATGTATATTTGTGCATATTAGGCTTTTGACACAACGCTCACTTCAAGAATAATTTAGTCAAAATACGATGAGATGAATAGCATCACATTTGATTTTATTTAAGCTGTAAATCACTGCTTTTATTTTGCTAACCCGTCTTAATGAGGCAAAACTACATTTTTAGTTCTGAATGCCTAAATATTATACTTTTATAACATACTGTAAATTGAAAATGGAAATACAAGGCATGTGTGTTCATAGTTACTTCTTATTGTGTCAAAAGTGCATTGAGTATGTGATACCGCTGGAACAAATTGAATTGACCTGTGAATTTTGTCGATTTGCTACACCCCCAGAGTACACGCACTGTGTTTGTGTAAGAGGGTAGGCATTATAATGTTTCTGTGTGTGTGTGTGTGTGTGTGTGTGTGTGTGTGTATTTGTGGTAATATAGGCTGCCTGGATACAGCTGAGCCAATAACAGACATATCCTGAGTTTCCTTGGCAACACTATAGCAACCTTTGCTGTGAATGAGGCTGCTATTTCTAGGAGAATCAAAAGGATGAAAAACATGTATACAGTATATGTACAGTTCAGAGTTTTTTTCTTTTTACAGCATCTGCCCCAGGGTAATTTTAGAAAAGGTGGCATGAACAGCGCTGATACATGGATCATGTTTTACTAACATTAAAGGTTTGAAATGTATATCAGTATGAAACAATTGTATTTTAAATGTTTGACACTGAAACTAGTGTGCATGGAGAATCATCAGTGATGGAGCAAAAGCAGAATCACCATTAGAATCTTCTTTATTGGCCAAGTAAAGCAACATGCACTTCTATACCTGTTCACATACTTTCCAGCTTTAACCAGCTTATAAATTCATCTTAAAATACTTAAAGGTGCATTAAGTGCCAAAACATTCCATCATGGGTTGTAGCCCGTTAACGTGACCTCCTTTTGCTGTTGTTTCTTCAGAAAGGGAGAGAGGAAGGAAGCAGGATGCAACTGTCAGCCAACAAGAGGCTTATCACAGCGCTCCACATCTGTTGAGTGATCTATGTACTAAGAACTGCAATAACATCCAAGTCACAACAAGTGTTCACAGATAACCTTAGTAATTATAGCAGACATCCAACAAAAACATCTAGTGAAGAGGTAACATCAGCAGGCATTTTAGCCACACCAGGGGAACAGTTGTTTGGCATGGTCAGTTGGGTGGTCCTCTCAACCATCTGGAGAAAAAGTCAGGGGATCACCAAAGTAAGTAGGATTCATCCTCTGGGCACCATGAATATATGTACAACATTTTGTGCCAATCCATCGAACAGATGTGGAGATATTTAACTGGATAAGTGAAAACTTTGACCTGATGATGATACTAGATCAAAAGTCAGAGATCACCAAAATTATTGCAGTTCATCCTGAGGTGAAGATGAATATCTGTACCAAATTTTATGTCAATCCATCCAAAAGTTGCTGAGACATTTCACTAAAAAGCAAAAAATGTGAACCTCATGGTGGTGCTGGATGAAAAGTTCATCCTCTGGGAACCATGATGTCTGTACAAAAGTTTCATGGAAACCCAAAGTGAAACTAATACTTCATTTGGGGAAACACATTTATTAGTTTTTTTGCAGTGATGAGAAAATCGACAAAAATACATGTCTATAGGGTAAATATATAGCTACAGCCAGCAGCCGGTTAGCTTAGTTTAGCATTACGACTGGAAACTTGGAAACAGTGACCCTATCCGAAGATAACAAAATAAAGCTCAATAATTAACAGGATTTATACATTTGATTATTCTGCGCAAAAACCAAAGTGTAAAAATTATTCTTTGGGTTTTTTGGGGGGGGTTATGCGCCGCAAACCGACTGAGTTAAGCTAACTGGCTGCTGGCTTCAGCTTCACGGAGAGATCAAATGGCGGCAGCGATCTTCTCAGTTAACCCTCAGCAACAAAGCAAATAAGCGTATTCCCCCAAAATTTCAGGACCATCTTATATATATATATATATATATATATATATATATATATATATATCATCTCTACCTGTTTAAACATGAATGACAGTCTGTTATAGTAACCTTGCCCTCAGGTCGTTAATTGTCTGACCAAAGCTAAATTACCAAACATACAAAGTTAGATGAGTAAGGAAGAGGGTTTGTCTCTCTTTGCTTCTTCAATAAATCAGGGTGATTAAGTTTGACATTTGGAGGGTAACAACAATAACGACACAAATATACCCATTGGCAAGCATAAAAATGTTTGTGTAAATGTTGAAACATCAACAATAACGTAGCTGTTAATGGTTCATATCATCGTGGTCGACACCCAATTCCAAATATAATGATCCAGTGTTTCAGCAGTTTTTCGTTCAGAGCCTGGAGGTGGTTGTTTGGATATGGTGGATCTGAGCTGAAGCCAAGCTGCTGCAGTCGGGCTTCACCAACACCACAGCCACTGATCACTGTTTACTGTTTGTTACTGGTGCACTCTGGTGTCTTACTCTTAGGTAAATGTATGCTATAGGAAATTGATAGTACTGAATCTACCACCTCTACTACTGCTGTTATAATTACTTCCCACTATTTCTACTACTCTACTGCTACTAGTATTTCTATCAATGCTACTACTTCTACAACTAAAATTAGTCTGCATGCATGCAGAATTGAGTGCTTTACTTGGTAATATGATCTTTCCATTTATAGTCCTCAGTTTGTGCAACGTGCTCTCATTAGTATTTTGATAAGAGCTTTGCATATTTGCATCGCAACGCATAAAGTTTGAGAGTGAATGAGAGTGATAACAGATATGAGTTGGAAGCTACTTCAAGCAGTCGCACTATATTCTGAGTTGCTGACAGGAAGCTTTAGCAGGATGAAATTGTTGTGTGTGTGTGTGTGTGTGAGCGGGAGAGAGAGATGTGGAGGATGGCCAAATCAGCACGGTCTAATTTCAGTCCCTGCCAACCCTGAGGCACCCTAATGAAGACAGAGCTAACAATCAGCTGCCCTGCTGGAAGACAGGAGGGAGAAAAGATGATATTTATTCCAAATTGCACCATCCACTTGGTTATTATGTACAGGACATGAAACCTGACAAGCTGTTCAGCCACAGGTAACATCTCCCAGCATTTAGATGGTTGGTTATAGTCATTTTTCAACCTCTTCATGTATATAACAGATTTGGGGCCACACTTAATAAAAGTTTGCTGAGGCTGCATTGGTCTAAACTGCCAATGCTGATCTATTAACTTGTGCACATGAGCCTTTTGGCACATAGAGAGCAGGTTGGTGATTTTAACCCACCCAAGTTTGTTAATATGTATTTTAAGTAGTTGGTTACACCTCCCTTCAGTGGTTCTTTTTGGCCACTTAGGGTCAGTGCAACAAGTTGTAATTACCACGCTGACATTATCACCTTAAAGTCCGAGGCAAAGGAGCTAGCAAACAGTTGCCTTTTTACACATCCATCAGAGACGGAGCAACATTAGCATTTATTTGAGACATGAAAAGGTAAGTCCAATATTCAGTCTTCTTTTAGCTCTTTTTTGGCCTTCACCGACTGCTGAGGGAAATAACCACCTTTTTAGCTGCTAAATTCTCCACCATGTTCACCAGCTAGTTCACGACATTGTCTGCCATTTGGTGCTGGGTATGTAGTGTAGAGATGTGAGAGTGAACCAAAACAGTAGTTAAAGTTGCAGCCCCTGAAACAAAAACATACGCTGAGGGGAATTGCAGCGTCAAGTGATAATTTTCCATGGGATTGTCAGAATGAGTGACCCCTCTCACTTTAAACTGTGGAACTTTTCATGTTGTGTCGATTTTGGCGAGCTCTGTGGACAAAGGCGGTAGTGTTTCACGTTTCACTCCCCGCTGCAAGGAGACTACTTCTCCGGGAGGAGAGCGGGTGGCAACTCCAGAGACGGACCTTCAGTTAGCGGCTGAAGCAACTAGAAATCAACCAGGGCAAACCCCCTCTGATATCGCAGAAAACCCTGACCCGGTGGCAGGCATTAAGAATAACTATTAGAAACTAATAGAAATAGCCAATCTTCTCACTGTTGGTCTCATTTGCTTATGTAGGTCATAAAGAGCCATTGGTATTAAATTAAGAGTGTTTCATAACCACTCAGAATCCTCGAAATACTCCATAGAGTACTTTTAATATAAAAATATTAAATAGAGCAGCTTTAAGGTACAAAATTAAGGGGAGGGGAGTTTTGACAATTTCGTGAGGTTCATACCTTTTGCCAAGCAGAAGTAGGAGCAATATTTCAATAATGGATCTCAGAATATTGGACCTTAGTCTGCATCCGCAAAACTGTGAGTGTTTATACCTATTCCAAATGGCCACACTCAAAGGTGATATGAACAGCCTTTTCAGACAGTCTCCTCAAACACATTCATGGTTTGTAGTTGAAAAATGAAAAAAGTGAGTTTGAGAGAAGCTTAAACGCTTCCCACTTTCACACCTCCACAAACCTGTGGCCAATTGGATTGTCACATCGTCTTTTTCAGAAATAAAGACAAAAATGTCAGCTGCAGCCCCAGCCAATAGCTACATTAGAAACGGGGTTCAGAAAGGGGGTTTGAAGCATACTTACTTACCATACTGAAGAGTGGTAATGGTGGTTTGTTTGTCAGCGATTCTAAAAATCTGATCCAGGGCAAGATATGCTGTCTTATTCAATTTGCTGTTCCCCAGAGGATGACCCCCAATAATTCTGTTGTTAACCACTTGATCTTTAATTTAGCTCCATTGTCAGGTCAAAATATCCCTATAATAATGATAGAATTTCCATGTAATGTGGATATAGACATTCGTGGTCACCAGAGGACAAATTTTAATGTTGTTGATGAGCCAGATATGCCAGATATTACTGTAGTTAACTGTACTTCAAATACTCAGAGAAAGGCTTATTAACTTCACAGGCTTGTGCAGACAGAACTGCGTAACAGCACACCAGAGATGGCTGATGGCTCTCTGTGGTATACACACTGACTTTCATCATTCCAAAAAAAAATAAGGAAGAGCACAAAGAACCTGCACAGAATCCAATTAGCAGAGACCAAGAGGCACTGCAGTGTAACCTTCATATCCTCCAAAAATGAGACAGTGCTTTGTGTTCACACGAGTAAACTTTAACATTGAAAAACAAAATGACACATGTAAGGACAAAGACATGGTGTTATTATACAGTAAGATTGGCTATTTTTTTATGCTTTTATCTTAAGATGAAAACCATGAGATGCACTTGGCATGTATTAGTGTATGTATTAAGGCTGAACCAGATGAGTGTCAGAAACTGTATGGCTTGTATGACTAGCCAGGGTTTTACAAATACTGAATTCATGAAATCCAAATTTACCCAGAAATAAAATACATTTTCTGTAAGTTGTATCTCCATACATGATGGTCTTAATGCAGCTTTAAAGTCTGTACACTGTGAGGAATATTATATAAATCACTTTGATTTATTTTTGCTAAAAAACTATTAAACTGTGTAAAGTAAGGGGTCGGTCGTGGTGACAAATCCACAGATAACTTTCCCCCAATTCTGCCGTTCCCGTCAGCTCTACTGTGCTTTATAGCATCTGTCAGCTCATTGCTTTGGCTTCATGACCCACAGCTTTACTGTTTTTGTTCATTCACACAGCTCTCATAACGTTGGTTCTAACAGTAGCTGTTTTTAGTGAAAAAAGGTCTGATAAACCCGCTGTGTGCTACCTGCCCAGCATCAAACAGTAGACAGACAAATCTAACAACTAGCTAGTGAACATAGTGTAGCATCTAGCAAGCTAACGTGTCAGATATCTCTTCTCTGGAGTTGGTGGGGACCAAACCAGAGCTAAGAGGAGAGTAAATACTGGACTTACATTTGCCAGGTGGCAAGAAAAACAACTGCAACTGTTTGCTAACAAGTTCGCTATATCAACTTCGCTGCCCCTAGGTGGTCAAAACAATCAGTAAATGAGAGTCTTTAAATATCAGCCTTAGAAAGCCCACCAACTATAATTCGATTGTAGTTGTAGAGGGTTTAACTCCTCAGGCCCTTAAAAATCCCAAAAGTCCAGGAAACAATTAAGGCAACATGACCTTGGTGTCCTCCATGGTAGCTACCACCCGACTGGTTTTATCACCCAACTATATGCCAAAAACATAAAATATCAGCTTACATTACATTTAGTTAGTTTACCCAAAGTGACTTACAATATGTGCATTCAACCAAAACATTGCAAGGATCATGGACGTACATCAACTTCATCAAATATGCTGAACTGCCTCATGTGTGACATTTAGAATCAATAAGAGATAGAGAAAGAGTTTTTATGGGCCAAGCTGTCGTCTGAACAGAAGAGCTTCCAGTCTGTGACGGAAGATGTATAAAGATTCTGCTGTCCTGGTGTCAACGGGGAGCTCGTTCCACCATTGTGGAGCCAGGACAGCAAACACTTGTGATTTTGTTGAGTGGTAGCTGAGCGTAGTGGACGGGCTGAGGATTTGACCATGTCCTGGATGTAGGAGCTTCAAGTAAGAATTAGAAATTTTGAGAGGCTTTTTTCCATTCGGATTTTCTGTAATGCCCAATTTTCATATAAATACTTCTAACAAATGTATTGTGACACTTAGTTACCCATGACTGCTGCTATGATTTATAATTTATCATTATTATTAAGTTCAAACTTCTGAGTTATAATGGCTGCAACTCTTACTGTAATAAAACTGGTTACACACATTCAGCTCTCCTTACAATTGTCATTTGGCATAATTGAACCTCTATAATTATGATCACATTTTCTAACTTCGAAAATTATTGCAACATCGATCATCTGAGTCTGATTAAACTGAGAGAGATGATGAATCCTACTGCTCATTTCCAAAGAGGCTCCAAAGGGACTACTTGTTTATTGTGTTAAAACTGAACATAGTAGATTACTGTATAGATATTCAGACTTTACATTTGACCATTTTTGTACCAATTTAATTGAGTTCAGCGTTTCCATAGAAAACAGTTTTGGCAAAGAAAATATTGGCTCCATACATGAGTGTAATCCTAGCTAGCACATCAGCCATGTTGTACAGTAACGTTAAGGTAAATAATCACCATTTTGCTTATGCAACAACCAATTGTGGCACACAGCTCTTTGCAGTTCCTCTCCTTTCACTTCATCTGGTCTCCTCCTACAGCATTTCCTCCGTCTCTCTCTGCTCCTCTGCTTTCTTTTACTCTTCTTATATCTATAATAGAGAGAGGGAGAGCTGAAGGAGAGAAAGGAAGACAAGGGTAAAGGAGAAAAGAGAGAGAGAGAGAGAGAGAGAGAGAGAGAGAGAGAGAGAGAATGTAAATGTAGACAGATGGCAAATACTTCCCTCCTGTAGGGAGCCATGTCAGACTGCAGAGCGCTGCTGCACTCTGCATGACAAGACCAGGCAGGCAGACTGTGTGTGTGCGTGTGTGTGTGTG
>NTHP01000318.1:624502-643004 GCA_003416845.1 Oplegnathus fasciatus | reverse complement strand
GATAAGCTATAATCTACACTCCCCCGCCATCTTTCCCAAGGGGGCGGGGTGGAGAGGCAGATCGATGTGGGAGGAGGAGGGCAGGGCAATAAGAGAGAAAGATACTGAAGTCATTTGATTAACTTTTTGAGTAAAGGCAGCGGTTTCTGTTGTTCTCTCACGCAGTGATCTTTGCAGTATTACATCAGTAGCATTGACTGTGGCTGTAAAAAAAGACCAGAAGCTGCAGTCAGCTTGGATTTATGTTGGTGAAAATGGCTTCTTGTTCTCAAACCAGTGCTTGACCATAGAGCATGAAAATGTAATATGGACGTTGTGTATTTAGCCATATTTTGTTGAAAATATGAATGTTCTGAAAGCTCATATTGCCCACCAATATACTCAATATGTTCCAAACACAACAGTCACAGTGCAACATTACTCATGCACCAGCTCAGCAGTTTCAAGGGGTTGATATTTGTTACCAAAAATATAGTAAGTACACACTGTTAATTGTTGAGGCTAATTAGCAGTAATTTGTCACCACATTGTGTGTTATTTTTCAATAACCGCAAGGGTTTGAATGTATGAGCCACTTGCCGGCAAAATTAAAAGATATAAAAATAGAAGTACTGTTTTTGAGGCAATATGCTTTTATACTGTTTCCTTTTTGTGCTCGGAATAAGCAAGTACCTCCAGCATGTACAAGACATTGTTGTTCATTAACAGCTGAAACTAGAGCCTTCCAGCCACAGCAACAGTGCTCATTTAATACAGTGTTGAGGCTACTGAGCTGCGTAGATATCCATGTCTGTGACTGTGATGACCATTGACAAACACCCATGGTCCATATGATACAAATGAAGAAAAGAAAATGAAATGTCTGTTGTTAATCTGGATATTAAACAAGCATTTCAAGGAGCAAAACAGCCATTGTCTTTTCTGCATACTATATCTCACTACATAGTTTAAAATGCAGCTTCAACCAGAACAGGGAACAAGCCAAGGGCGTCCTTTATCCCCACTTCTCCTTGATATTGTCTTGAAACCATTTGCATTCATGGTGTCAAGGCTGCTGTAAATGAGCACAAAGGAATGTTGGAATGTCGGCCCACTCCTCTTCAATGGCAGTGCAGAGTTGCTGGATATTGGCAGGAACTGGAACACGCTGTCGTACACGCCGATCCAGAGCATCCCAAACATGCTCAATGGGTGACATGTCTGGTGAGTGTGCAGGCCGTGCAAGAACTGGGATGTTTTCAGCTTCCAGGAATTGTGCACAGATCCTTGCAACATGCAGCCGTGCATTATCATGCTGCAACATGAGGTGATGGTGGCGGATGAAAGGCACGGCAATGGGCCTCAGGATCTCGTCACGGTATCTCTGTGCATTCAGATTGCCATCAATAAAATGCACCTGTGATTGTTGTCTGTAGCTTATGCCTGCCCATAACATAACCCCACCGCCACCACGGGGCACTCTGTTCACAACGTTGGCATTAGCAAACCGCTCGCCCACACGACGCCACACACGCTGTCTGCCATCTGCCCGGTACAGTGAAAACCGGGATTCATCAAGACCCCGGTGAGGACGATGAGAACGCAGATGAGCTTCCCTGAGACGGTTTCTGACAGTTTGTGCAGAAATGATTTGGTTGTGAAAAAAAAACAACTGTTGCATCAGCTGTCCGGGTGGCTGGTCTCAGACGATCTAGCAGGCGAAGAAGCCGGATGTGGATTTCCTTGGCTGGTGTGGTCACACACGGTCTGTGGTTGTGAGGCCAGTTGGATGTTCTGCCAAATTCTCGGAAACGACATTGGAGATGACTTATGGTGGCTTCTTGTTCTCAAACCCGTGCTTGACCATAGAGCATGAAAATGTAATGTGGAAGTTGTGTATTTAGCCGTATTTTGTTGAAAATATGAATGTTCTGAACACTCATATTTCCCACCAATGTACTCAATATGTTCCAAACACAACAGTCACAGTGCAACATTACTCATGCACCAGCTCAGCAGTTTCAAGGGGTTGATATTTGTTACCAAAAATATAGTAAGTACACACTGTTAATTGTTGAGGCTAATTAGCAGTAATTTGTCACCACATTGTGTGTTATGGTGAAATGAGCATTCAATTCACAGCTCTGGTGGACATTCTTGCAGTCAGCATGCCAACTGCACGCTCCCTCACAACTTGCGACATCTGTGGCATTGTGTTGTGTGATAAAACCTTCCCTTTTTTTAGAGTGGCCTTTTATTGTGACCAGCCCACGGCACACCTGTGTACTAATCATACCGTTTAATCAGCATCCTGATATGCCACACCTGTCAGGTGGAAGGATTATCTTGGCAAAGGAGAAGTGCTCACTAACACAGATTTAAACACATTTGTGAACAATATTTGAGAGAATTATACCTACTGTGTACGTAGAAAAAATCTTAGATTTTTTATTTCAACTCGTGAAAAGTGAGAGTGAAGACAAAAGTGTTGTGTTTATATGTTCAGTGTAGTTTGGCAGTGTGGCTCTGCTCATGCAATGCTCTGGGACAAATCTAAGCAAGTTTTACTTTTACAGAGCGCTCAAACCAGTGCTGAACACAAACACATATTAAAGAAACATTCAAAATGTGTTAAAGTTACTCTTTAAACCTTTAGCACTCTGCTGTAGCGTGTGCCTAAACAGGAGTTTTATTTTTAGGTTTAGCACCCCGGTATTGGCTAGACGGCACCATAGAACATTACTGGATTTGGAGTAGCTATTATTGATCCATATGATTTTTCCCGTGTTTACACCACGTCTGACTGTTTATTGATAGTAACAGTTAGTACTCTCATTCTCTTAGAAACACTACAACATACAGACTCCTGTATTTATCTGCACTCCTTGCGTGTGCTGGCTGAACTCAGCTGCCAAGTCTTGTTTCAGTGGATGTTGGGTTTTAAATGCAGGAGGGGTGTTTATTCACTTCAGTCCTGCAGATGAGAATACACCTTGTACTTTTGGGCTTGTGATGTTATAAATAAACACTGTCAGACCAAAACCACAGCTTCCTCTCAGTGGTTTCACAGCTGTTTCACAAAGAAATCTAAAAGCACAAATAACCATAACATTAACATTCATGCATTTCATCTTTAGAGAACAGCGATAATACGACTGGAGTTGGAAATGGAGTTTAAATTAACTGTTCATACTTTTGTGGCATACTTGTGGTCCCTTGTTATATAACACAGCAGTTTTGGCTGCAGGAGATTCTTAGCTACTGTTCATTGGGAAGAAATCTGCTTTCACTGCCTAACAAGACAGAGCTATAAAAAGATAAAGATTCAGCGAGTGTGTGTGTGTGTTTGTGTGGGCGCCTACGTGAGCTCGCTGCAGGCATGAACTGGAAAGGACAATCAACAATTACAGGCAGGCAGGCGTGGGGATGAAGGAGGTGGTGGGGGAGGTTTAGCAGAGAGAGAGAAGGAGAAAAATGAATCAGGGCTTGTGTGCTTGGTTAGGTCAGATAATGAATTGCTGACTGTGGGGGGGCTGAGGTCACTCTAGGCCAACTTGCTTCACAGGCATAGGCAGATGAAAACAGCACAACTAAACAAAGACTGACTAACACACAGACACTGAAATATTGGGAAAACCTTTATTTATGGAGGAAATGCTGAAGGAAAATGTTCACAGTTTTTTGCCTCCTTCAGTTCCACATAGTATTCACCTTAGAGCTGCCCACTGCCTTGCATCCAGGTGAAAATTTTGACCACTACAGAGCAATGTTTTTACGAGTGGGCTCCCATTTCATTTGTATTTTACACATGCAGGAGGACACACATGCACGCTCGTGAGCATGTGGGCAATACAGTGCACACTGTGCATCATCAGAGCTAACCAGCCATGAGTAGCTACTGTCAAACTCTCTGTTCCTGCTGGACAGACAGGGAGTCCAGCTCTGCTTTGACAGCCACTAGAAGCACATTTCTGCCCCTTTGAGAGAGCTTCTGTGTTTCTGTGTTGTGTCTGCGCTAATGTGGGGGCTCTTCTGCTGTTTGTGTGGGAGGGTCAGTACATAGTCATAGCCATGCTGTCATAGTGGTTAAGTTAACACTAATGTTCATCAGGTCTGAGTATCTAATGAAGCTGAATATAGCACTGTTATGGATGGGCTCATGTTTTGTGTTTACTGCCACAGAAGAGAAATTCATCTCCTGTTCATGTTTGGCAGCGTCTCTCTGCCAGCATCTGTGAGGGGTACATTATCTAGCCAGGCCAAAACAGCAATTAGATATAGCCTTGCAGTTAATAACGTCATTGTAACTTGATTTCCATAAAACTCACCAACACTCTCCTCTAAAGTAATCTTTTGTAATTTCTTAGTTGTAATCTCTGTTGTGTAAAACTTTTACACCGTTCAGTCCCCTCGGTCCTGCTGTTATTACACACGCGTTTGACTTAAATAAAATAGAAACAAAATAATGAGCCCGATATGTAATTATCTGAATCCTGAATCATGCTATATATTTGCTATGCCTTGGAGGATTTAATCTCAAACTAAATCCTGATACTGATCAGATGGAGGTGGGCGGCTATACAGCACAGGACACTCTGTGTTCTTTCTTTCTTTTCTTTGCTTTGGTACTGGTTAAGACCTGTCTATAGCTAATTTAAGCTTAAACTGCATGCATCCCAACCTTCCCAACTACCCCATTGATTTGGTTGGGAGCCATTTCTATTCACTATTAACAATTAGTGCTGGTTGTGTAAAGACAGTCTAATTATAAGCCTAAAAAATAGCCAGTGTACCCCCAGGCTAGTATGTTGCTGCATTTCCACTACATAGTACGGCTCGGCTCGACTCACTTGGAACCGTTTTATGTTTTGGTTTTCCGTTGTGGATAGTATCTGGTACCTGGTACTTTTCTTGGTATCACTTTGAAAACAAAGTCGAGAAAAGTACCTGATACCAAAAGCGAGTCAAGTCGAGTCAAGTCGAGCTGCACCATTCAGTGGAAACGTGGCTTAAGTCCATGATTACAATGGTGCTGCTGTTGACTTCACAAACCAGCCCTGTGCAGGTCTATCCAGTGCATATAGACACTGCTGTAGCTACCACTGAGGGCCCTAAGATCTGGACCTCAATAACGTTTACCACAGGCTGCTCTTTTTTTGGTTGTTCTTGTAATTGAAACAAGTTTTGTAGCTTAAATGACATAATTTTAAGTGCCCCTGTGGATATCAAGTTATGGGACAGCTGTAATGAAACAGGGAATATTTTTTGTAATAAATATAGTGTTTGTGCAGGCCTGCATAGTGTACACAAATACATAGCATAATGTTATTAGTAATTTGTACGTCACGGAAATGTACAAATTTCAAAACGTGTTGGGAAACACACTGTCTCATATTTGCTGCAGTGTAGAGGATTAGGTCATTTTATGTCATAGATAAAAACAACGCTCACAGTTAAACTCAAAACTAAACAAATACTGTCATGCATAAATGGCATGTTAAACCTGATGTCCTCTGTTGTCCTCTAGGAGCATGTTCTATAAAGCATGTGTATGTGTGAGATGTGGGTGGGGTGGGTGGTGGTGGTAGCATTAAGGGAGAGAGGCGGNNAAATGGTCTGAGAAAGTGATTCCCTTAAGTGCATGTCCTAATAAAACAGGTGGTGTCTGTGGGAGAGAGGGAGGGAAGAGATAAGAGCATTGAAGAAATGCAGAGGCTAATAAGGAGAGATGGAGCAGTGAGGTGGGGAGGGGAAGGGGAAAAGAGACAAACAAATCATAGAAGTATGATAGAAGGAAGAGGGGGATGGATGAAGATGGAAGAAGAAGAGATAAAAGGCATGAAAGACAGAAACAGAAGGGGAGGGGTGACAGAGTGAAGCTAGCATGGATAGATAGATGGATTGGATTAGACTGGCTGAATGTTTTATGATTCCAGTTGGGGGGAGAGCTGGTTTTTGCAAGAGCAAAATTGTAACTGGATACATGGAGAGAAAAGGCTACAAATAAAAACAAATGAGGATCATGATGACATGCAACTGATAATATAAATGCTGAGAATTAATTAATTGAAATGCTACTTATCAATAAATCACATTAAAATGTCCAGCATCTACAGGATGTGAAATAGCAGCTCCAGTCTCAGCAGAGCCCGCTACAAAAGAAAAACAAAAGTAACATTTGTGATACGTATCTATTATATGAGATAAACATGCCAGTGTAAGAAAAACTAATATGTAAGTACAACGTTTAGGGATGTGTCAAAGTACAGAAAGGTGTCAGTATGCTTGAAATGAACTAGTTTGTACAACAAGTCGTCTGACGCAAGGCAAAAGTGTTTATAGCTGTTCAGAACTGCCACACTCGGATAATGGCCCACACCTTTGGACAATCTCTCCTCGAAGGCATTCATAGTGTTGCACTTGTTTGTTCACACGAAAAGTGATGGAAGTAGTTGTGTAAAAAATGTTAAAAAAGGGCTAGAGAGAGAAGTTAAAACCCCGCCTACTTTCTCACCTGCCAGCAGCCCCACATTTCCAACGTCTGTTTCAGATGCTGTTAAAGCATCAGACAAGCACATTGGTTGAAGCATACTGACATCTTAAGATTTTCTTCACCAGTGGGGAAACTACAGTAATATGTACAGCTGGCAAGTTGGTAGAATGGGTGAATGGATGGATGAATGAATGGTAGCACTAGGACGTTTGAGGCTAATGTTGCTTCACTACAAACCGGGTCTGCTCTGGTAAGCTTACTTCTTTCTAACTCCAGACTCCAGATTTTTTTCATTTTCAAACTTGCAGTCTTCAGCCCCAAACTTACACATCTTTTTCACATCTCCTGTATTCTTCAGCAGACATGTAGCAGTTCGGTATGTACAGGAAGTCTTGAGGTGAGCGTGTACGTACAGGTCAAGTTGAGTTGAGCATACGGGCACTGAATAATCAGTAGTGAGCGCATACAGCTACGCTAAGCCCTGAGGGGAAAATATGTTAACTTTGCTAAACTTTGTCACACAGTACATGGATGGATGGATGGATGGATGGATGGGTGGGGGGATGTGAGAGGAGGGATAGAAGGCAGAGTAGACAGCCAGACAGTGAGTGCTGGGTCAGGGTTAATGGATAACGTCCCCCTGGACCACAAACTACTTCCACCTAGACATTCATCAGCAGTGCACTCATTATTCAGCTCACGTGAGTTCACTAATATAACAGCTTTGTGGGGCAAGAAAGAAAGCAGTGACCTTAAGGAGACTTGGGTGATTGTAATTTCATTTTTTCATGACCAGTAAAGAATTAGCACACTAGTTTTGAGATATTAGTATAGTTAGTGGAAACATTTTTTGCCAAGATCGAGTGACTCACAGGGGGCGGTTGATGCTAAATCAACACAAAATTGACATGTGGAAGTGAAAAAAGAAGTCCAGTTTGGTAGTTTGATTTAAAATTAGAAACCATATCTGTCAGCTGTCAGACTGGAAACTGCTCTTTCTGTCTCTGTGGCCTCAATACTACACCTGAGATGGATGAATGTAGTGGATTCAAAATTTAAAGAGAAGTTGTATTCTCATGCAGTCTGAAGTGTAACTGCGCAGAGAGCTGCCAGCACTCCACATATCATGAATCAAGGTCAAGTATAGGGCGGTTCACATTAGAACTGTGATGAGAAACATGTTAGCCAAGTGTGCCAAAAATACTGACATCTTTTAATGCATTGCAGCATCTAATATTTTAACACTGAGCAAGTAATTCTATTACTCTTGGACAAGCCATTGCGAAAACATAACAAGCCATTTTGAAATGATGTATCTATTAGGGATGGCAAGGTCGGTCTGTCAGTCGGTCCACCTTTTTGGTCAAGACTTAAATATCTATTAAAATAAGAAATAAATAGCTATTGGAGGGATGGCCATGACATTTTGTACAGATACCCATGATGCCTATAAGATGATGATGCCTTTGGTGATCCCCCTGACTATTCCTCTTGCGCCACCATGAGGTTGGTATTTGTGGTTTTGACTGAAATGTCTTGAGAGCTATTGGATGGATTGTCATCAAATTTGGTATCCTTCCATGTAGTGCATCATCAGGTCAACATTCGCATGATAATAGGCTAAACTTAAATGGTGACCATGGTAAATTTTACCTGCTAAATGTTAGCAAGTTAGCATTGTCATTGTGAGCCTGTTAACATGCTGCTGTTAGCATTTAGTTCAAAGCAACACTGTGGCCAGGTACAGCCTCACAGAGCTGATGGCTGTAGACTCTCACTGCTATGACATTGTGTTCAATCCTCTATTTAGCTTCACTGGAGGATTTTACCATTCTGTCGATGTGGTCACCTCACATTATTATTTCCCTGTACGTGCTCATGTGGGTGCTTGTGAGCTCTGGGACCCACAGGTGATTGTGAACATCTATGGCACTTATGTACAGTATCTGTGCACATCATGCTCCAAAGGATCATTGGACTTTCCGTGAAACTGAGTCCAGCAAGCTGCTGTTCTACAGTACACAGTCACACTGTCTGTCATTAAATCAGTCAGTACTGCCACTTCCTCTTTCCTTCCATCCATCCATCTCTATGTGTGAAAGAAGTCACTGGCTGGGTTAACAGTTAATGAGGAAGAGATAGGGGAACAAGAGGAAGGGTGGAGAGGGAACTAAATGAACTGAGAAGGTGGATGGAAAGTATCACAGGGAGTAATGAGAGAGAGACTGTGGAGTCTAACATGGAGAGAAATTAGAGTGTTAGAGAGGGAAATGAGGGGAAGCATAATGAGGGAATTGAGATAAAATGAGAGGGGGAGGAGAGAGGAGGGGGGGGAGGAGGGGTGAGGAGTCAGAGAAAATGAGAGTGGATAGGAAAGACTAGGAGAGGGAACATGGGGAGAAGTGTGTAGGCGTGTGTGTGTGTGTGTGTGTGTGTGTGAGCTGCAGAGAACAGGCAGGGGGATGGCAGGCTGTGCTGCATGATCAGCACTGCTATTTATAGATCTGTGGAAACAGGCAAAGGAAGACAAGACCAGAAGCACTGCAGACCTGTGCTATTATCAGCCTTAATATAGTCTTATATTATACCTGGTTCAGTAGAGAGGGGCATCTGTGTTTGTGTGTGTGAATGTGTGTGAGTGCGGTATTTGTGTCCTTATGAGAACCTAATATGTATAGCATATAAAGATGTGGAAAGTATATTTTTCCAGTCGTCATTGTTAGTTTAAGTTTAGGGCTCTTTCAGTTTCTCTTTCAGTCCTGTTCTTTTGCTCATACAGAGATCCTCATGCAGTAAAGAAGTATTAAGGCCTCAGCATTATTCAAATAGTGTGCAAGTGCGTGTCAATTTTTGTAACTCTCTGAAACAAACAATCTGACAATCATACCCACTTTATGTACTAATTGGCCAGGTGTGTGGAGGCATGGTTTAAACCTCTCTTTCAAGTGTCCTTTTTTCATTCATTACACAACTACTTCTGTCAGTATTTTTTAAGTGAGCAACGATCCCAATTTGTACGATTCATCACGTTTATACTACACATAAGACATGCCAAAGACACAGAGCTCTTGAAGGCAATGTAATGCAGCCGGGAGGAAGCTATGACAGCAGGCTTTTCACCACACAAAAACATTTTTGGCATTGTATGACTTTATTTTGATAGGCGACAGTTGGGAGATGACAGGAAATGAGAGGAGAGAAATATGGATGGGGAATGACATGTAACAAAGGTCCCCTGGATGTGAAATGGAGACAGTTTATTGTCAGTGCTCAAAGCCCCTAGGCAACAAGGGTACCCCTTTTTACCCCATGTTTGAGTATGGCCGTTCACAACAGGTACACACACTTTTTGCTTTAGATGTGGTTGGAAGACATGATCTAGTATTGTATCTTGTATGATCTAGTTCATTTTTTAGGTCTTTAGAACCTTGACATATTTTTGGTTTCTTGACTCCAGCACATTGTAGTTTGATATGAGACAATGCCTTTGAGGTTAAAAGATGATTCCCTGGTTCCCTTTTACACAGTAACGATGCTACAACGAAGTCCGATGAGCCATTGAGACAATCTAACAAGTTATAAATAAGCCAATAGTTTAGCACAGATTATCTTAACAATTTTATTTAGTGGTAAAACCATACACTGTATAAAAGAAGTGGACATAGCTTCCTGGCCTGAAAAGTGAAGCCAACGCGGAAGTGCCTTAAACCTGCATTCTTTCTAATGATCAGCAGGGGGCGACTCCACTCGTTCCAATAATCCGATTGTATAGAAGTGAAATGAGAAAATGAGCCTACTTCTCACTGGATTTATTACCTCAGTAAACATTTTCCTAATGATTTTATGGTCTCAATCACTAGTTTCAAGTCTTCTTCAGTACAGCATGGTGTTCATTTTATAAATTATGGTCCTATTTAGAGTAAAATAGATGATGAAGCAGGGTGTGGTTTAGGGCGGGGCTACCTTGTGATTGACAAGTCGCTACCATGGCAATCCTGTCAATCAGGATAGATGCATATGCATATCCATGGCACTGTATATAGTTAAATAGCTGTGAACTTGGTTTGGGGTGTTGTCCGTGTTTTCGTCTTAGAGCTTTGACGACTGTATAAAAGAAGTGGACGTAGCCTCCGGGTCTGAAAAGTGAAGCCAATGCGGAAGTGCCTTAAACCTGCATTCTTTCTAATGGCCAGTAGAGGGCGACTCCACTGGTTGCAAAAAGTCTAAGATGGCGACATCCAAAATGCCAAACTCGAGGCTTCAAGACGGTAGTTCACAAACCAATGGGTGACGTCACGGTGGCTACGTCCACTTCTTTTATACAGTCTCTGGGTAAAACTCCAAGTGAGCACACCCAAAATGTGAGTAATAATCCCTGACTGCACAGAAAAACTGTGTAGTCGCACAACAGTAGGTCAACAGGTTAATGTTGAACCAGGAAGTCCGGCTGTAAACTGTGATGGATGTTGGCAACGGATAGTTTGGCAAACGTTACTGTTCATTTTTCTGACTTATCTTCTAGTAAATTTGGTTAACTGGGTTTGTTTCAAACCTGTATGATTTTCTGACTTCCTTTTAGCGATGTTGCCAGATGTTCAGTTCTCAGCAATTAACGTTGGAGTACAATTATTACCTGTAACAATGGTGGCCAAAACTATGAAAATAAGATCCAAGTTGGAATAAAAATGGAAATTATTATTTACAGTGCTGAATCTCAGCTTACAACTGAGGGTGACTGCATCCACATTAGATAAGATAAGATAATCCTTTATTGATAATCTTTTATTGATCCCCCAGAGGGGAAATTCAGGTGTTACAGCAGCACAGAGGACAGAAGTACAGATAAAAAGAGACATTTGCCAGTCCCCCAGTTTAAGTGGACCAAATGTAACTGGAGAACTTAAATAAATGTATCATAATGTTTGATGTCAACGCCTTTGCATTCAGTAATGCTGTGTTTTGACTTGCCATAGTGGGAAAAGCACAGGTGTTACTAATCATGACTGACTAACCATAACAGTGTGACAGTGAACCAGCATGCACAATACCAGGGCCCTGAAACTGAAGCAGCTAAATGGAATTTAGCCGTCATTCATTTTTATTTCATTTACATTACATTTACCCATGTGCCATTCCTACTGTGACATGTCAACACTTCTTCACATAATATGAATATGAACACTGTCCGGCATCCTTAAAACCCAAAAGTCAGTCAGTAATCATTGTTTTATTTCAAATCTTAGCTTAAGCTTAAGTACACAGCCAAAACAGTAAAAACTAAAATAAAGAAAGAAGAAAAGAAAAAAAAAGTTTGGGAATAAACATGGTCCATGGATTACCTCTACAGAATCCAGCAGCAGGTTCTGATCCCTGAACACTCTTCCCTCCTATCTCTTTCTCTTTTCTCCTCACTGTTTCTCAGAGTCAGCAAGTCTTTTTAAAATGTGAATGCTGCACTGGAAGAATAAAACTACAGGCCTGAAACATGCTGATCATGAGTTATATACAGTGATTATATACAGTATATTTCCAACTCTTTTCACACCCATTTCACCCAAGATAAAGATAACTAGAGAAAGAGAAAGTAGACACACAGGAGTGAACATGGTTAGACACACCTTTGGAAGGAATTGAATGAGTAATAGGTAGGCTCATTGTCGCCAAACCTGGTATAAGAGCTTAATCCATTACAATGGAATTCAGTGGAGATTGATATGGTGTACATGCTGTTGCAGTGGATTTTCTATTCTGCAAAAAATAAAATTCTGATGGAATTGGCACTGAAATAATTTCATTTATATAAAACTTTATTTAAAAAAAAAGCAGACAAAGGATCCGCACAGTGTACTCCCAGTTAATTTAATTTAACAGAGCAACATTTGTCTTTCCCTAACTTTAACTATACTATGTGTTGCCATGCACAGGTATTAAGCAAGATTACTAAAAATGCTGGCATTGGATGTGGAAAAAACGTTGTCATTGAACGTAATCTAGAGTTTTGCAGAGTCCTCCATTGTCGAGATTGTTGTGGCGATAGGGCTGAAATTCAATGCTGTCACAAGATGTGCAGCCTACAGTTCAAAATGAAGCCACTGTAGTGAACTCGCCTTTTTTTGTTCTTTGTACTGGACCAAACAATCAGCATTGTACAAAAGGAATCCTCCGGTTTACCCAGTTTTACATCAACCTTCAGGCTGGCTTTTTGATTTGCTTGCAATTGCAACTCCCGCATGGAGAGCATGAGCATATACTGTACATATCAGTGGTTTCAGACCATGAGCAAACGGCCAAAGAGGAGATGGTGCAGGTCAGGAGACCATGCAGTGCTCTCTAGCCTTCAGTCCTCTAAAATCCATGTGGTCGTAGGTTTCTGACTTGTCATATCACATCTCTGCACATTTACAACACTGGTGTTCATTGGAGAGATTATGCAGCAAAGGACACATTAGCCAGCTACTTTAGTACCTGCATTTACCAAGCACAAGCCACAGTAGCCACCTTGTGATAGAAGACACTCTTTACGCAGTACAAGACATTGGACTGCACAGGACAGCACACTGAGTGGCAGAGGAGAGGACACATACATACGTACATGACACTCATTACACAATACAAGGCACTCAGTTACACAGAACAAGATAGTTAATTAAACAGGGCGGGGTTCTGCGTTAGAAGAGAAAATGATCCACCTCTCCTCTCCTCTGTTTCATCTTTCTGTTGATTTCTCTTCTCGTTGTCTCTAAGCAGATCATCGGTGCCAAGGTCAGTTGAACGGTATGAAAACAAAGTCTCACATTGCATTCTCACCCTCCATCCCATCTGAACAGCTCATGCTGAAATGCTCTGACTCACTAATAAATACTTCAGGGCTTTTAGCCTTGTGCTCGTTAGTATTATTATACTGATTAAATGCTTTGCAGTGACAGTGTACGAATACAGCTCAGTTTATCCGCAACTGCAACACCAACAATGAGTAACAAAATTGTAAAACAGTGTTTGCTGCTACCCACAAAGCAATAATTCACCTAACATTTACAGGCCACATTGTTGTTGCATTTGGCTACATTTCAGGAGGGTAATTCCATGATTGATATAAAACCAGTGCTCAGATCCTTCCTCTGTCGCAGTTCGTGTTCTTCCATATTAGAAGTTCATAACAGGGATTTTCAAACATTTACTCAAATGAAGCATTTAAAGGAAAAATCTCAGCAATTACTTTAGGAAGAACAGTATTATTATAACCAAATCAATGGTCAGAGCTGCAAAAGAAATATTTCAGTAAAACACTTACAGTGTACATGGACTGTTTTGAGATACATATAAATATATATATATATAGGTACAACATGCACAGGTATACACACCTGTACAATCAAATGCAATCCGATACAACAGCTCAGCCATAAATTCTATATCTTTACAAAGAAAAAGTATACAAAGTATACAAAGTATTAATTTAACTCTATGTTTATTATTGAGAATGTAATTTGCAGTGGTGTTGAACTGGACTACATTATATTGAAAGGGGTTGCTAAAGTTTTGCCCTTACAAACATGACAGGGGACAAATATTTATAAATTGTATGTCATTTTTGTCACTAGCCACTAGTCATGGGACAATATATCTTATAATGTTATAATATAACATCTTGTAAATGTAATCAAAAAATGAATCCCATGTCTCAGTATTACACACATCCACATGTGTGATATGAAAATATTGTGCAAATGACTGTGTGTGACTTCTGTCATTGCAAAACATACAGTAGAAACTGTTTCAGCAAAGCTTGTGGTGCAAAAAAAAAGTCAAATTTAAACATCCTTTTTCCATTTCTCCAAAAAGCACAAGTGTCTGGGTCATCTGCTTTTATGGAGGAACTCAATGACACAGAAGGCAATAAAGTAGAGAAAAGCTCTTCAATCTAAAAGTAGTGCAGATGGAGAGGAGCCAGTGGGTGGTTTGAAGGGGTAGGGACACTGAGGCCACGTGAAGAGGAGGAAGAGGAGGAACATTAAGAAATTGGATAAATTAATGATGAATCTACAGGAAGGCAGCCAAGAGCTGAGAAAGAGTGAGTGTGTGTGAGAAAGACACACACACACACACACACACGCAAAGAGATAAACACAGTGGAAGAGAGGGAGAAGCATACAGAATGAAAGAACCAGAAATAGCTAGTGTGAAGCAGAGTGTGTATGAAAGAGGCTGAGATGGGCTCAGTGCCAGCGGTGTCAGAGCAGCAGAGGCAAGCCTGTATCAATACTGGGATGGGTTGGGTTGAAACTGGGAGGTTTGCGAGTATTTGTCATGATAGACAAGGTTTACTCTAAGGTTGAAGCTATATTATACTAAAAAAACTAAATTAACGTAAACTGTCAGCAAATCAATTTCATACTTTGTGCTTCGTCAGTATCCTTGTATTATATCAGGGAATCTGAAAATGCTCAAGGCTTAAGCAAGCTGTTGACTTTTGTTCACCACAGTGCCACTTTTAGTTTAGAGCTAGAGCTCCATTTTTGTTCCCCTCTGACAAAAGTCATCTCATGCAGAAACAGCCACAGGGGGAGGAAGCTGAGGGGAATGGAAAAGAGAGGTGCTGCAGCTGTTTGGCAGTTCTTCAGCTCGGATAACATCAGAAAGCCATCTGATTTGGACTGAGCCGTGTGGAGCTCTGTGTGAAAAACCTTTAGTAAATGATGCTCTTGCTCAATTTTGTAATTTTTGCAAACTATATAGGCCTAGACTTAGGCAAACTAAGTCTTGACTTTCAGTAAATAATGTTATTTACTTGATGTATTGTTTGGCAGAACAAAAATGAAATTTTAATTTCAAAAGAATATTTTGACATTTTGGGAAATATGCTTACTAGCTTTCTTTCCAAGAGGTAGATGAGAAGATTGATACTACACTCATATCTGTGCATTAAGGACGGAGCTGGAGCCTGGAGGCAATTAGCTTAGCATAAAGAGCAGGGGGAAATAGCTAGCCTGTCTCTGTCCAAAGTCTAAAGTACATCTACCAACACTTATAAAGTTCACTAATTAACACATTGTATGCTGCTTGTTTAATCTGTACACAAACAGAAAAAATGAATTTGCAGTTTTAGGGGGGGGTCACATGCTGCTATTTCTTGGCGAACACCAGCTGGGCACAATGACTTTTTGGAGTCTTGTCATCACAGTGAAGTTGCCAGATTTGGTACAATCATGCCTGTAGAGACCAATTCAAAATGCTCAGTAACTGTATCTGGCAACTTGCGCTATAGCTGTATTAAACATAACAAGATACAACGTGTTTGGACAGAGCCAGGCCAGCCGTTTCCCCCTACTTTCAATCGTTATGCTAAGCTAGGCTAACCACATACTCTAGCTCCGTATTTAAAGTCACAGTTAAACGGCTGTTAGAGCGTCGTAAACTTCTATAACATGACGTATTTTTAAATGAAACAAAATATGTCAAAAATATACATGTCCAAGGGTGGGGTATAATTACAAGAGGGATTTAATCGGATCCTTCCGATTTTATTAGCGTTACAAGCTGTAGGGAGCTACTTACAGGAGTAGGACGTGGGAGAAATGAATAAATTACAGAACAACTACGCACTTGAAATGTGAACAAAGTTTTTTCCAACTGAGATCCAAACACATCAAGTGTGGTTCACTATGATGAGAGGGGTTAGCAAGTCACTCTAAACCCCACTTGATTGGCTACATTTATCGATGAGTTCTAGATGAGCCATCAGTATTTTTTTGACAGGGAGAGAAAAGAGGGATGTTTTTCACCCATATTTCACGTATACCAAGAGACAACTAAACAATCAACGCAGGATTAAAACTTTATTTCACGGTGGTCTTCACACGCAAGCGAGCGATATTGATCTTCTTATCTAACTCTTGGAACGAAAGCAAATAAGCAAAAAATAAATAAAAAAATGTTGAACTATTCCTTTAATTGGCTCAAATTGACGAATGGATTGTTGATTTGTTTAGAGCCTCTAACTAATGTTCCTTAATCCTCATCTATTTAGTTTTTTATGTTCTTCAACAAAACAAAGAAAGTGCAGCGCCTGCCAGGTGGCTTTTCTCTCCCAACTCTGCCCAAGTGACTAGAATAAAAAGACTTTTATGTAAGTGTTGGAGAACTTGCAAGTTGCAACGGTGCCAGCACAAATTTCCAGCCAGCGCCAGAGAAAATGTGTGCATGGAAAGTGAATGAGTAACCCTCTCTCTCTCCAGTATTACTGTCAAGGTGCCTTTGAAGACGCTGCAGCATTGGAATAATAGAAGATGTGGTTGTACTGGAAACAGCATGATGGTGAAGGTTGGTGTGAGTCTGACAAAGACCGTGGTCAATCCATCTGTAAATAAGAAGTGTAATATACAGATAGTGAATCAAATCTCCCCCGTGGTGTTTGAAAAAAATGCCTCAGCATAAATAAAGCCAATAGGTGACATATGGGTACCAACTGTGTGTTCTTGTGTGGTTCTTGTGCATGACTGAAATGTGCTCTTACAAAGTCTTATACAGAAATATGTGTGTGTGTGTGTGTGTGTAAGCAGGCACTGACATGATGTCGTGTGACAGATCGAGGCCACTGTGAAGCAATCATGAAAGGGTGGCTCCAGTTATTGATCCAGGGATTAACATTGGAGCTGCACAGATAACAGCACTGGAGCACGGGAGGGTGTGCAGATGTGCTTGCACTGACACTAAAAAACCACCAGACACACACATGCATACTCTCCCACGCTGTATGTTCATGTGTACGATGCTATCGCACTTTTTTCGTAGAAATTTGAAATCGCATCTGTAAGGTATTTACACTGTGGTCTCATTCCCAACAACCTGTGCTGCATAGAGGTAACAGAGCCTGTAAGATTTTACAGAGGGCACTGAAACAACCTCGGGCAAGTTCACTGCACTATTGATGTCCTAAGTGGGGGTGACAGACTTCATTCAACACCTCCAACCTGCTCAGTATGCGAAAAACAAGGAGACACACATTAACAGTGTAGTTGCTGCGAGGTCTGACTTATAATGATAATGTATAAGCAAAAGTGACAAATAGGGTAGTCACGTCATTACTTTAATTGAGTTTTAATGAAATATGTGATATTGTCTTGTTTTTTTTTCTATCCAATTGGTTTGGCATCCTATCTATCTGCTATTTCTAGTTAGTGGCATCCATCACAATATGCTGCTTTACAGTCTTATGTAAGAAATTAAATGACTTTCATTAACATTTTTGTACAGCACTGTTCAAAACATGATAATAACAGAGTGAAGTAAGACATTTCCTGAGGAAGGGTGCTCGCTTACTCTGAAAATTGCACATGCAAATTAATTAAAATGTCATGCAACAGGTCAAAATGTTCATTGTTTGCATGCAAGGTGTTGTATTGGAGTTGCAGTTGATATTCTAGCACTGTATGTCTGATGAAGTGTAAGAGCTAAAAGAAATCAGTTGAAGTGTAGTTGGTGAAGGCATTTAAAAATGTATTTGTAAGTTTAAACACGAGAGACTGTTGGATTGTCACTTTGTAGTGAAAGGAGTGACTAGCTTTGACTAACAGTCAAAGACGGCTGAAAGCAATTGAAATGTCCATTGATGTTTCATCTTCAACTACTTTATAGGCTAGTCACTAAGTCGTGTTTTCTGAATGCAGAGCAGGTATTTCAAAATAAATTTGACTTCCTCCTTTTGACCTTAGTTCAGGTGTCGATGGAACAGTGCCCAGTGTGGCTCACTTCATTTCATCCTTGTCCCAACGGACGCCAGAAGGAGAACAGATAGTTACTACCAAATATTAGCTTTCCACTATTGTGCAGAGAACTATTGTTTGTACTGGCAGGTACAACCACCAAACCCTGAGAGGGCACAGAGAGGACAGATCCATGTCTTTCTCAGAGGAATTAAACCTTAAACCTTCTTTGGCTCAGACTAAAACAAGGTTAGCTACTTTTCATACCCAGAGTGGAGTGTAATCATGTCATTTTTTTTGTAATCCATCATGCATTTAATTTTAAATC
>NTHP01000318.1:599502-622002 GCA_003416845.1 Oplegnathus fasciatus | reverse complement strand
TCTCAATTTTTTTCCTCTGGAAATCTGTCCGTTGCAGACTTGCCATCTTTTCCTCTCTGCCTGCCTTTATCTCTACAGCCAGGCAATCCTCTCTGTGTCTGTCTGTCTCTTCAACTCGTCTCTCTGTTGGATACTGAGCACTTCTGAAGACTCTCACCCTCTCTCTTGAGGGAGGAAGAAACAGAGAAACTGAGATTCAGGAGGAGGGAGGGGAACTGAGAAAGAGGAATGAGGCATGTTTCAGATACTGATGAACACTGACTCATGTAGGGTTCACCATTTCACTACTGTTTCAGTGGATTCTGAACCTCTCGTTGACAACCAGGTGTTATTTGTGCTCAAACATATTAACACATAACTTTGCCAAACTATCTTCACTGGTCAGCTCGCTAACCGAGAACTAACCAGGGGACTGAGTTGAGCTGGATCCAAATGCTATTCAGTCTAATTGGTGGGGTGGAGTCCAGTTGTATTGCTGCAGGTCTCTGGTCTGTGTGTCAATATGTCTGCTGCTGAGTGGATCCAAGCAGACTGGCTATCAGCTCTGATCACGTGGTGTGTCATAATCATCGAAGGAGGAAAATGTGTTTATTGAGGCTAGCTAGAGAGTGAACCCTGAAGTGCGGGAAAGGCGACGTGCATTGCTGCTCTTTTGGGCCGCGCCTGCTTGTTAATTGGTGGTGCATCACGCTGCCGCCGGTGCTGATGTTCTCTCTCTATTCGGGTCTGTTCAGGTCGACCGCATTTTGGATCAGGCCTTATTTTTTGAAAATGAATTTATGCACCTCAGGTAGATTTTCCAGGGAAGACCTGTAGTCGGAACCTGATGAAAATGTTGAAAACAAAGCAGTCCAGGTAATGCCTGCCCTGTGGAGTCAACAGACTTCTGTTTACAGTCAGTGTTTCTCACCCAGGCACATTGTGTGTAACAAAGCAACACATTTCCTTCCTCATGAAACTTTTTATTTTAATATTTTGAAACCTGCACTGTTTACATCAAGCCTTACATCAGCTAGTAGTTCTTCTTCCCCCGCCGTTAGCGCATTGCTACATTTCTGAGCGCCCGTTCTTACAACCAATATTGCAACCATATTATAGGCATGGCAAATCTTTGAGATAAATGCCAGCTTTATTTACCATCACACTGGCTTCACTTCCTCCAGCGTCCATCTCGTTCCACCTGTCTGTCATCTTCTTCTTCATGTTTTTTTTGACTTGCATGTGCCCTCCAAAGTGTGCATCCTTTAGCTAGCAGAGCATGTGACACACACAAAACAGGGACGCGCTCATCAAAACATTGCTCCATAGCACCACTTGTGGTCAAACACTCCACAGGGTACTTTTAAGTAATAAATTAAGTTGCGTTGATTAATTCTGTTCTAAATATGTAATAAATCAAACTTCATTATGTCCATCAAATCAGTGCTAGACTGCACTGACTCAACATATTTCCATTTAAATAAAAAATATTTATTGACATTACCAAATTGAGAGGTATGTCATTATTTTTATTTCACCAGACTCTAAAAAAAAAACATTTGATGTAAATCTGTTTAATTATCTGTACAGCAGCACAAGGGTACAACAAAGCCAGGCCATGTGATGAAACACATTCATCTGTGTTGGGATTTAATCTGAGCCCTGATGATTTCAATATGAGCTTGATTTATCCGGAGCCACCGCCTCTTCATTTAACTGCAGCAGCGCTTCAGAGTCTTTTTTCCTTTGGTTTCCATCCTTGTTTTGATCTTGTGGTTAATATTATCAGAGTGCAGGGCACTTTAAACAAAACACTCAAATCTATTTCACATGCTCAGTAATTCCACTCATTTCTCTGTGTTTTAGTATCATGCCAGGCCAGTTGGTGAAGTTGTGTAACGCACACACACACACACACACACAGCTCTGGGATTGTTAGCAGTGAATTGATGTTCCAGTTCTATTTAAAGCCCCTTGCCGCAGTGAGAGACAGATAACTTCCTTCATTAGTGATAACCTGAAATATTCAACAGGAGGCAGGCAGGGAGCCAGGAGGAGGGCGACGGAGTGAGAAGAAGAGGGTGAGTGTTAGAAAGCTTTCCTGGTACATCTCTGGTCAATCTGTTAAGGCATCATTAGCTGTTTCCATCCAACTGTCAAGTGGTGTTGTAAAGCCCCCAATCACTGCTACAGTCTCAAAGGGTCAAGTGAAGTGTAAAGTCATTTATGGCCTTAATTGACCTCTAATGGTAGGAGGGGTAGCAACAGTGAGAGTTTATCTCCTCACACATGGATCTCAAGCCCCACTGCCACCCTCCACCCTGTCACATGAAGGTAACCTTGAACTATAGCAGCGGTGAGAAGGAAATCACATTTTCACAATCGAGACGTGTAACCTAGTTAATTACAGCAGACATCCAACAGAATTTTTTTAGTGAAAAGGTCATTTATTACCAAATTGGCACCTAAGAAGTAACGCTGCTTGGTTTGTGTCTCCAGGCAGTGGAGAGTTTGTGCTCCAATATGTGCAGACCTGAAAGTACATTTAGAATGGGTGTAAGTCAGTCACCTCGCTGAATAATTATTGAAGCTTTTTGTATTTTTTAAAATATTTTTGTCTTGCAGGAAGCATAAAACTTTATGTCCAATTCTCACCACAATTTGGCATCATAACTGATTTTCCAGCAAGTTAATATTGTGATCATTATTCAGACATGGTGGATTTGTATCATGTTGAATGAGGACAAGGCCTGATGTGATCGTGTGGTGTAAGCTGGTCAACTATTTAAATGGAGAGCAGCAATGTCGCTCCTAGTGATGAACCTACAGAGAATTATCACCTGAGTCTGCAGCTCTCCTTAGAGTTACGGAGCTTTATTGTGCGTTTCAGCTTATTGGTTAGTTATCCGGCCCGCAGTGTAACTGTTTTGGTTCACTCTGAACCCAAAAAAACCCCCACACATCTTAATGTTTAGACTAGACAACTGACAGATGTAGTGTCACATTTTCTAAAGTTAAATTTCAAAGCAGGATAAACAGTATGATCCATAATTTTGAGGATATTTAAACATGCAAAAGCAAAACCGCAAAGCTAAAAAGAAAAAGAAATTTTAAACATACAGATTTAACACGTTTGGGCTGATTACCATGTATTCTCAAAGCTGTGACAGGAATCAAAGTAGCTGCGTCATACTGTCCAACTGTGTAAAATTCTGTGTTGCTGAGTGAGGAACAATGTCACGAGACCTTTGGTCATAGCCACTTCATGATCCGCAGTCACTGTGTCACCAAGCTTCCAACTTTACACACAAATGAGCGTCAGGGTGAAATTTGTAGTATGAATTAGTAGTAGTAGTACTATACTGTAGTATCATTGACACACATTTACAACAATGAGCATCTCCATCTCATCACAGAACCTCAGAATCGATGGCTCAGTGGTTTTATCTGCACTCGCGGACCTGGGTCCAAGCCTAACCAGGATCATTTCCTTCCCCTTCCTGTTTTTGCCTTTACTCTGTCTCTGTCAGTCTGTGTCAGTGCAGAGAAAATACTCAGGGGAGTAGAATGACCTCTTTCTCTTGTAAAGATAAAAACAGCAGCACTTCACGAGCACCACACACCAAAATCTGTCTTGACATACGCCTCGCACGATAAGGAGGCATGGGCTTTTCAAGTGCAGTGCCAATTCTGTTTCTCTATTGAGGTTCATAATTTCATTTTGAAATGGGTGCCTAACGTGTGTAAAAGCATATTTATGTTCCCAGCACTAAAAGTGTTCCTACAATGTGGATAAGTGTTTTTCAGTTGTTAAAGTGGTGCAAACACTCCTCTGTGCAGCCAAAATGCTATACAACATATAATGGACAAAACACTAGCAACTCAAAAGCCTTTATTTTATTAACCTTTTGTATGAAAAAGTGGCTGAACCTTATGTAACACACTCAGAGTGTTTGTGGGGTTTTTTTATCCAACCACTAATGGAATTATTCATTCTTTTATGTTTTGGCTTAAAATTCAAAAAGCTTCCAAATTTAAAAAAGATCCTGCTGACAGAATTACTGTTAAAAAGACCGGGGATTTTGATACAATACAAGGCTTACGTACATCTCCTCAGCAATCTGTCTAAGGAGGTTGTCACCTTGCATGCCCTTTCTTACATTACACAAAGTCACTTGATAAATGTTCCGCAGTGTTATGCGTAGTTATCATGCATACTGATTTGTTTCAGTGTAAAACTATTGATTGATGCCATCTTAAGAGACAAATTCAGATCAACCAGTCCTTATGAGACTATAGCTGTACAGGACACCTGTAGGTGTGGACACTGAAATACCAAAGTTTGAAAACCAGCTAACGAGCTTTGCTCCCACATTGTATTTTTTCAGCAGACTGTCATATAATATACTTTGTGATATTTCCCCCTGCAATGCAGTGCTGTCGTGCACTCAGGTGTCCTTGGTGAATTAGTAGGAGGTTATTTGCATCTCCAGATGGCTCACTTATCAATAATTCATCATGTTTTGAATACTTTCTCTTGCTCTTCATTCTTTGCATTGAAACATCTGAATGCGAAATTTAACATAAAGTGCTCCCCTGCAAAACTTTGTCACCCAAATCTTAGAAACACAAAGTTGCTTTCACATTTTTTTTGTTATGAATTAATAATGAAGCAAAGTTTCTAGACAATTTATTTTTACTCAGTTTGTTATCAGCAACAGTTAAATCACTAGTAAACTTATCATCACATATCCTTTGATCCAAACCCATACTACCATAGAGACACCTATTCTGTATTCTGTATAAGTATTTATCCTTCCAACAAGTATTGTCTGTGTAGTCAAAGCATGATACAGTATATCTAAATCTATATCTTGTCTAAAAACTATTAAAATCACATCAGTAAGTCTCAGTATTGCGCTGGGTGACATGCTCCTTTATTACCATGAACACACACACTGTAGTTAATTTTGACTCAATCCCACAAACACCGTCCTGCTGCCACAAACACTCACTACAGCACCGGATGTGGATTACTGTAATCCTGCTTTTGTTTGAGTAATGTTGCTAAAAACTACAGCACCCAGCTGTTTTAAGAAGTTAATAAATGGAACTATGTATTTGTGAGCCGCTTTCAAAATACGTCTTTGGAAAGTATTGAGAGACAGACTAACAAAGTTGTTGGATTTGGTCTTTTCATGGCATTTGTGGAAAGTTAGAAAACATAAAATAACTCCAGCCTTATCCTGAACAGCCAGAGCAGATCTGCACCCACAGCCGGACTCTGTTTGACTGCACTCAGCACCTCTGAATTACGGCCCAGTCACAACAGGAAGTGGCACAGCAAAGTTTATCTACGGGTTCAAAGGACATAGGTGGTGTTAGAAGCTTGTTGGTGTAGTGACTACCTGCAGGACTAGTTGGTGAAATAATGACAAGCTAACTGCTAACATGCTAGCTAGCCAGGAACATACTAGAGCTAGTCAGTCACAATATCTGCGTGGTCGCTGAGGGGAACATACGTACGTTCGCAGAGTTTATTCAAGAGGTGTATTTGTGCCATTGACACCTTATAACTGTCTACAAAACATGTTTTCTTCGTGGATGCCGCAACACAATAAGCTACCATAGTTTCTCTCCATTTTGGATTCAGAGGTCAGCCCTGTCAGGACTGTTGTGGTCAATGGTACAATTTCCATGACAGTCCTCTGATCACAGTGATTCCATTGAAATTAATTGGTTTTGCTGCAAATTTTGATGTTTTACTGAAAATACTGGTGTGACTGAGCCTTTAACTTCTTACAATTGGTATTAGGAAATGCAGCTACATATGTGTTACCTATCGGTGCAATATGTTTACTGATCTTTTGTACTGACAAATGCTTACACTAAATCTAATCAAATTATTTCTTGCAATTAATTGGTTTGGGTTATTAAAGTTATAATCTCAAAGATTTTTATTTCGTTGTCTTTCACGGCACCTGTGGCAATAATTGGTAATTGCAGATGTGTTTTTGGACCTCACTTAAGTTTCACTTTCACTTTCTTCATCTGTAGTCATCGACCTTTTCTTTGTTTGTTCGGCCATAATAACGGTTTACTCACAACACTAGCAGAGACTGGAAAAAAATGTACACCGCTTCACACACAGGTGAGTTGAAGAGCGAGTCTGTTGAGTTAAAAGTCTTGTTAAAAACCGAACTGTGCGCCGCTTGTGATTTTTCCAGGAAAGTCCCTCTCGACACCCGGGTCGTAATTCTGCAAATGCTGCAGGCCTTCATCAGTGGGCCATAGGCTCAATCACCATTGTGTTGCATCATTTGGCGATAGATGGTGACTTAACAGATGTTTATTCAAATGAAAATCTTCAAGATTATATCTTTAACATCCCTGCCAAAAAGGAGTGTGAGTAGATACTTTCACTCAAAGGTAAGTATATTGGTATATACTGTCAATGTAGTCAGGGTGTGGTGTGTCAGTGATCATGACTGTGCCACTTAAAGTGGGGACACACATTATGACCGTTGAGCTGATTATGAATCTGATTTGGGTGTGACAACTGGACCAAGTTGGACCTGGTCTGTTCAGTCTGGGTCAGTTGGTGTTGACAGTCAGCAGATAAAATCATGTTGTGTGAATTCACCTCCAATTCCCTCTGTAGGCTATACAGTCTGCGTTGTACATGCCTCTTCACCCAGGATCTCACCCAAACTCTGCGCCTCTTTCCTCTTTTTGTGGCCTTTTCAGAGCAAATGTCATTGCATATAAACAGTGCAAGCTGTTGGTTGCCATCCGTGTTTGTTTCAGTACAAGAACACGCGACAATTGGCATTCTCGCAGGATTTGCGGGGTTGTCTACCATTGGAACCCCAGTCGTTACTGACTAGTGGTTCAGAGTGTTGTCTGGTGTATTCACTTAGTCGTCAGGTTTATGCTCCTTCCTGACTGTCAAAGCCTAAAAAATATATAAGTTGTTGGAAACAATCTTTATGTGTGGCTCGTCCAGTCTCTGTAGGTTTCAGCCAGTCTTCAGGTTTGTCCAAAGCTTTGCTCAAAACAAGTCTTGAGGATAGATTGTATTCTTGTCTACTGATGACAATGTTAATGGCAAAATAATTAATGCTTCCTATTTTTACTGTATAATTTGGATATTTGAATGTTCATGCCATTAACTGCATTGTACTTTTCTAGCCATGTTCATGTGTTTTACAGTGGATTGTTCCTTTAAGATATCATCATACAAAGACAGTATACTGTAGTATTGACAAATTGTACAATAAAACAGAATCAATAAAGCTGCAGTATATAATTCATACACTCACTGGCTGATATCCAATTTTCAATTAACAGATCAATATTGCCCACATACACCAGTAGACCCATATAAACCTATTTGTGTTTCATCTTTAGTAACAACCAAGCAGAAACAAATCCTCTTTTGAGCTGGAGCACACAGCCTCTGGTCTCCTAGGCAACAAGCCAGGTTTCCCGCGGTAACAAATCGCTGAAGCCCATTGGTGGGAGGATGAGGAGCTCCCTGCAGCATTCCCATGGCAACCAGCTCTGTGGTTTCTGAGAATTGATGGCATGTTTTTTTTATAACTCTGTAACACCAGGCTCACCCCCATACTGACTCTCACACACACATTTTATTTTATATTTTTGTTTTCTCTCACATAAACTCAAAAGCTGCTCAGTTCTCCCCGTTGACAAAAGCAGTGAACCTGTTTGTCTTCTCTTGGCTCCTCTTCACCAAACTGTAGCTTCACTAATTCAAATGGTTGCAATTAATTTCACATTTACTGGCTTTTGGTTTCTTACCTGACTGAGGAAAAGGACAAACTGTGGACCTTCTAATAAACACCTGGTCTGTAGGATTTCTCTGGTGTTATGTCATTAGCGTAGAGTGACTGCAGAGAGAATGAGATATGACAAAAGCTACGCTGCCTATCATCATACAACTAATGCTACTTCAGCCACTGAAACATGCAACCATCATCTGTAATATCATCTGACGTCTGTTTGAATGTTGTCTGTTGTAAATACTAATGTAGGAACAGAAGACTGTATAATATTTGTCCTTATGCCTTCAAAATCAAGTAGCAAGGTAGATTTATTGTGCCAGTGTGGTATGATGTGATCCAGCATTGTGATTCTCATGAAATATAATATGAATGTACAGTCATACCATAGATACACATGGTAGGACAGAATATATCAGTGATGTCTGAAATATAATAGTAACTGAGCAGAGAAATGTACTGTGTCTTAATCTTGTATATTTGTCTGTTAGCCCATCATGATCTGGGTGCAGATTGTCTACAGATAGCTCTGCACATATTTTTTCAGAGGCAGAGGTGTGCGCTAAAGAACCACTGAGTTATTTTAAGCCAGAAACATGCTTCTGCATCTGCAAATCCATGGCCCTGGTGTGCGGATGCTCGCAAAGGTGTCGGCCAACACATTTACATATATAGAAAACTGACAGCATTAGTTGTTTGCCGAAACGCTTAAAACGACCTGCCTTTTCCAGGCAAGTGACCTCTTGTGGTTGTGCAAATAACGACTGTCTTTCAAAGCAATAGCAGCGTAAAACCATCATGACAAGTCTTAGGAAGGAGGTCCAGATGGATGATTGGGCAAACGTATCGGGTGATGTCGGCACTGGAGACCACAGTTTGTGTCCTGTGTCCTACCGACAGTCAATGTTGATTTCATAACTGTAATTTACAGACTATGAAAAGCGAAGAATAAAGGCAACTATTACCTCCACCACCTATTATTTGACTTCTTCTTGGTTCAGTTACCACCAGACAATTTATTCTATGGCTGTTATTAAGCTGACATTTGCTAGCTAACGTGTGCTCTGATAAACAGCTGATTCTGTTTCTGCGGACAACACATTGGATATTATAGCTTTTGTGCTGGCAGGCACCACTGATGTACCAGTAGTACTCTATGTCTTGTCTATCTCCAGCAGTGTTGTACCACTGGTACATTATATAGTATTCTGTACATCCAACAGTGTATTAAACAAACACACACATGCTGAAATACACACACACACACACACAGAAACACACACATACACACTGGGTAATCAGGCCCTCTTTGATCATCCTGGTTTGACTCAGTGGTTGCTATGCCAACAGGCGAGAATAATGCTTTGAGCTGCAGTACTATGGCTTTCATGACTGATGCAACATTTACCATAACCCCCCGCCACATACACCCTCTCTCTCTCTCCCTCTCTCTCTCGCTCTCTCTCACTTTCTCTCTCACACACACACACATTGAGATCATCTTTTAGAGATCTTTTAGTTTTTCTCCAACAGTTTGGCGGCTTTAGTATTTAGGTCACCTCTTTGTGGAAAGAGAGAGGGAGGAGGGAAGGAGCATCCCAATGTAATGGCTGTTGTTGATTGGTCAGAACACACACACACACACATACACACACACACACACAACCACACACACACAGAGTACACTTGTGATCGATTCAGTGCTGCTCTGCTTCCTCCATCCCTCTGTGACTCTTTCTGTCTCTCTGTCCCTGTTGTTCATTTGCCAAAGGACACATGGGGGATTCTGGGAGGATGAGTGTCTTGTCCTCCTTCGTCTTCCTCCCTCTTGTCTCTCTCTATCTCCATTCAATTCACTTCTTCCTCCCTCCTCTCTAGCGTGACCCATATTTCTTCCCTATGGCCCTTTGATTCCTTCCCTTTCCGTCTTTTCTTCTGTACCACCTCTGCACACATTAAAAGACACACACACACACACACACACACACACACACACACATACTAACACACACACACAGTCCCGCAGCAGGATGGGGGTGGGGTGGAGTCCCTAAGTCCATTTAGAGCTGTTAAGGGTGGAGTTCTAAAATAGAATGCCAAGCTAAGCCCTGAGTGAACCCTGTTTCAAAACACTGCCTCTGTGTGTGTGTGTGTGTGTGTGTGTGTGTGCGTGTGTGTGCGCGCGCACGTGTATCTCTGTGTGTGTGAGAGGGAGAACAGGGAAGGTTAAGGATATAGTGCCTCCTATGGACAAACAGCATCCCCTTCATGAGGACATGTATGACTCCACACTGCCACCTGCCGAGCCTTGTTCAAGAGTATAACCAGGTTTCATTTTTACAGCACAATCAGATCACCTCTCTACTGCCACCTAGTGGTGACAATCTGATAACTGCAGTCTAAATAAATTCAGTTTTACATGATGACCCTGTTGATTGAACATACTTCCCATTAAAGCAGGTTCTGATAATGTTTTTTCTGTTAAAATTCTGCACAAACTGTAACAAATGCAGCTGTTAATTATGGTGCTACTGCTAATAAAAAGTGAACATTTTTGGTCTGTTGGCATCAGTGTAAATGTGTGTAAGTGCAATCAAAAACATGTTTCAGTGACTAGAGAAAAGCAATGGCATTAAATTATCAATAAATCCACTAACCCTGCTTAATATCACATATTTTCTTTTGCCTGTCATTTTCTGAAAGCCTAATAGTGTATTTGCATCTTTACTAAAAAGAGGACCCTCCTTTACCGTCTTATCTTTGATTGATGGTCAATTTTATCATGTTTTTAGGAGAATATCCTAATTACATATTGACATTTATGTCATTAACACATGGGTTTCTAGCCACGCTGGTAGTGTGGCTGTAAAAATGTTGGTCAGATGGTTGGTCCAGACTGAAATATCTCAACAACTCTTGGATGGATTGGTATTTGGTACATATATCCATGGTGCCCAGAGGATGAAACCTAATGACTTTGGTGATCCCTTGACTTTTCGTCTAGGGCCACCATGAGGTTTACATTTGTGGTTTGGATGGATTGCCATGACATTTGGTACAGACATTCATGTCCCCCTTGGGATGAATTGTAATAACTTTGGTGATCCCCTGACTTTTCATCTAGCACCGTCATCACATCAAAATGTTAATTTGTCCAATATTTGGTTTAAATACCTGCAAAACTAAAGACATTCTAATCAGCCTCAGCTGTACTTTGCGTGCAGTGATGATTAGCAAATGTAAGCATGCTAACACATAAAACTAAAATAGCCCTCATGGTATACATTATACCTGCTAAACATTAACATGTTAGAATATTCACTGTGAGCATGTCAGCATGCTGACTCAGCAAATTCACTCAAAGCACTGCCTAGCATGGCTGTAGACTCTGAGCCTTGTTTCAGCCCTGTGTAGAGTGAGCAGATCTTCCTGTTAGGCTTCCTGGTTAGGAGAAACCCTAGACACTGTTTTTGTAAGTAAATCCAACTGAAACTCTAAAAGTTGATTTTGAAAAGTGAGATGGAGATGTCTCCCTTATCCCCAGTGCAAATTACGCCTTTGACCGTAAGTTAACACAAGTGTAACACACATTAATGACTGAGAAACACGGGAAATGATCGTTACACACTTAAATGCTGCACGTTATTGCCTAAGGTAAAACATTTTTACATAAATAACTTTTTCATCTCTCTGAATTCAAAGAACATGAGGAACGACTGCTCTCATCAAGTCAAACTGAATCACAGTTTGAACTGGATGGAAACATCTAATCGCAACCGCCCTCTCACACCATCAGGAAAGTGAGCAAAGCCTCCACTTCCTCCAATTCTCTCTCTGTTTGCTTATTGGGTTGCACTTCATCCTGTAGTTCTTATGTGTGTGTGGGCAGTCCTCTCAGTCAGTCAGTCACAATCAGACAGTCAGACATAAACACATCGACAGCATACTACACTGGAGGAGCTTCAGAAAGGCCGGCACCAATTGCACCCCAGGGTGAGCCCTCTGATCTGTATCAGCTCTAATGCCTGTTTTCATCACCTGTTTTTAACACCTAAGAACTGTAACACCCTTTTTGGCAGATTTTTGTGTAGTGCAAATAGAGAAGGGACTATAACTGAGTCATTTGGGGTGCCTTTGGGTGTGTTAACTCTCAAAAAAAGTTTTTTGTCATTTTAACACTGTATACTAACTGTCAGAAAACCATATTGGTGCAGCAATTATTAACACATGGCTGTGAAAGAGCATTTGATTACGAGTTTATTAAAATATCCATACTCAGACCTAAAATATCAAGTACTCTACTATGCTTACTATGTTTACCAGGGTGCAAATAACAAGCAATCATTTTGTGAAATACATGTTTTTACTAAAGTCCAGTATAATATCCATCCTATTTTTCAGAAGATAAATGAATACCAATTGAATATCAGGATGAACAATGAATATCAATAGAACTTATAAACAATCTGAAGCTGAAATTGATCTCCTCATTTATTTCCTGGTAAAAATTCAAACATATCAGTCCGTTAAATATGAAACTACAGCCAAGAGACTAAGACTTGAAGCAGGGGAAACAGCGAGCCTGGCTCTGTCCAAAAGTAAAAAAATACAAATAAAAATCACACCTCTCAAGCTCACTAATTAACACGTTATAGCATGTGCGTTAAATCCATTTGATAAACCAAGTGTAAAAACGACAAGTAACATGTTAATTAGTTAGCTTTAGAGGTTTTTTTCTTTTTACATATTTTGTCTGGAACAAATCATATTTTGGCTTTCTGACACCCCACTGTGTCCTAGGATGCTGCAGTTCAATGCTCAGCTGTGTTTTTGCCTGAGCCCACAGCAGTGACTTGAAGAAGCCAGCTAGCTGCCACTAGAGGTCACTGTGTCTGCAGTTAAACCACACCTGCTGCGTATATAACTTAACCAAGGTTTAGGGACATGGAGATTTGCACTCTAATCATTTCAGTATTTTGAAGAAAATGATATTGTGTATGTATGTAATATACAGTGGTTGCCAAACTGGTGGATAATGGGATAATGGTGTAAAGTGTATAAGGTGTAAGGTCAAACAGGAGAGTGAGGCAGATGTCAGTCAAGCCTGAGGACAGGACTCAACGCCTGTGTGGGTGGACCATGGCTGTGTGGGGCCAATTCAAAGCCACACTAGATCATATTGATTATCTATTTAATCACCTGAAGCTCAGAGCAACAGTCACAAAAATATAACATAAATGATTCAGTTAAATTTACCAAATGCAGGCGATCTACAGATTAAAACCACTACGTTCATGGTTAATGGTAGTTCCATCCAAGTTGCTGAACTTCTCTAACTTAAGCTGGATTTGCTTTGAGCAGTTTTTAAATGAAGAAGGAACTTAGTGTAGCAGTGTCATGTCTTATTTGATCCTTTTAAGATGCCTTTCGTGCCTCGTTGTGTAATTGTGGCTTTGTCTTGTGATGTAGTCTAATGTGATTTAAGTTTGTCTTCTGATCCCAGAAAACAAAGGTTGAAATGATAGAGGGAGGAGGTTGCAGTGGCGGTCGTGTTTGTTTTCTTTAAACATGACAAAGACAAAGTTGACAACCACCTGGTGAACACAGTGAAGCATTCAGCAGCTACAGATCCAGATGTTTCCCTCAGGAGTTGGTAGAAAGCAAAACAGAGCTGAACGGAGTGAATATTGGACCTATATTGATCAGGTGGCCAGAAACATGACTCTGAATGAATGCTAGTGCTGTGCTAACACGTGCACCATACAAACATTATAAAGTGGTAATATGTCAATGTTGTGTTGACAGCTTGTTCTGCCGCACCCTAAATTGTTTTCCCCCTCCTTTGGTCTCACATCTTCTCCTTTTCACTCTCCCTTTTTCCCTCCCACACAAAACACCGTCTCTCTCCCCCAAATCCCACAGACTATTATCATCACACACTGATTATTAGTGTGAGCGGTGAGGGGCAGTGTGATTATTATGGCTGTCTCTCCGTCTGCAGTATGGGAGGCGTGCTGAGGGCTGCTCCGTCCCTGATAGACAGAATAGAACATGTTGGCTCGGCCTAGAGGACACGTCTTACAGTAACATGCCATGGGATTAAAATACAAAATGAACACCTGCAGCCAGGAAACTTTTGACTTCAGCAGCACTTGAAGGTAAGTTTACAAAGTTTAACAGAATGAGGTGGAAAACTTTTGTCCTCTGATGTCATTTTGGTGTTAAAGAAGTGTTTGATTACACTGTGTGAGGGGTTAAGGATTACTGAATATGATAAAGGTGCAACCTTTGTGTAAGAGTAGTTCCACCACCAGGTGAAGCTCTTCTGTGTAATGGCTGTCTTTGTCAGTCACTGAAGTCTTATGATATATAATTTCTGACATCTGATAACTTTGTCTTCATTGTGGCGGCTTAAAAGCTCGTTGCCATGGTGTTTTTGTGCACCTTTTTGCACTCTGCACTCTCTGCCATATCTTAAGTCTGGAAGTTTAGAACAAAACATGTAAAAGCTTTCACTAACAGGTTGAATCACTGTTGTTTACATCAGTCAAATGATGGTGAAAATTTGACATGTTGCCATTCATGAAGTTTCATTTGACTTAGTGTAGTAAACAAGACTTCTGATTTTAAAGCTGATATATTAAATATTTCTATATTGGAACAATGATCAAATCACAATGTATAATGTGAAACTAGTTGCTCGTACTGATAAACTTACAAAGAATTATCACCCAACTACAGATCCCCTCAGCCCTATGGAGCGTTTTAGCATCTTTCAGCTGATTGTTTTGGTTTTACAGCCTGAAACTTTACTGTTTTGGTTCACCGCTCTCATCAGTATTGTTGTTGGTCACAGCAGGCAGCTGTTTTCAGCAATCTCTAAAAACCCTCAGTACACCTCCTGCTCAGCAACAACTGTCTGACAGACAGAGTTAGCAACTAGTTGGTGAACACAGTGGAGCAAGTGAATACTGGACATACCTTCATCAAGTGGCCAGAAACCTGACTCCTCTTGACTGAAAAGGTGATGATAAGTCAGTGTTGTTAGAGGTTGTTTCTGCTGCTCCCCAACAGAGCAAAAAATCAGTTAATGCAGGATGTTTGTAAAAATGTTGTTTAAATTCAGGTTTGATTTTGTGTAATTTCTCCTTTACTTGTCCACAGACCCAGTGGAAACTAGTGATGAGAAGAGGAGGGGTTCCTCTTCTCATCACTAGTTTCCACTGGGTCTGGCTTTCAAAAACCACAAATGCATGTGTGTGTGTGTCTGTGTGTGTGTGTGTGTGTGTGTGTGTGTGTGTGTGTGCGTGTGTGTGCGCGTGTGTGTTTAGCTGCGCAGTACCCACCGGATGGGAGCAAAGTGGAGAAAGCGACTTAAACCATTTTTCCCTGTAATTCAAATCAGAATTACAGGAAAAATGAATTTGTGTCTAATGGCCACACTGACAAACGTAATGTGAAATGCAAAAATGTATTTATAACATGTTACTTTCGACGTGTCACTAAGGAACAAACAAAAACAGAAAAAAAACCACATAAAACATAAATACCTTTCTTCTAGATTTATTATGCAAAAAAATGAAAAAAAATAGCTGTACAGTCTAAAAATACCTTTTAATGCAGTTTACCTTCCACCAAGCTACTGTAAACTGTAGTTTGGCAGATAATTTAATTACATGTACTAAAATGACTTCCCAGCAGTCTGGATCATTCCATTAACAATACCTCACTGTGGGGAGCCACCAAGTCTGGTCTGAACCATTAACAGCAGCTGTCTCTACCCCTCTTCCATTAGCACTCATTCTAACACTCACAACAAATATGTCTCAGACAAGCCAACTCTAATCCTATCTACTGTATATCACACAGTCTTTCCAACTCTCCCTCTGTCTTTCTCTCCGCCCTTGCTCCCCTGCTTCACCCTCACTCTGTTCCATACATTCAAGGTCAACCAACAAAGTTTGGCAATTTATCACTGCGGCTGGAGCTTTAGGGAAGGATACCTGTGCCAATGAGCCGGTGTTATGTATCAGTCATACCCCACTTTTGCTTACCAGCTGCAACCTGTCTTTCAGGTTAAGTAAAACAACTACTGGGAGCTTTATTGGAGGTTATATGGTCTTGGACAACGGTGGTAGTGGGCAGTTTCACTAGGAGGGTTCCCAGAAAGACAAAAATTACAAGTATCCTGAACAGTAAATATTTACATCTATGAATAAATTACGTTATATTATTATGTTATATCATATCTGGTATTTTTGTCTGCAGCTTTATTAAGAATATCAACTGAAATATTAAAGGTCTTTAAACTACATTTTTACACAAGGCTACATCAACAAAGCAAATATTGTGCCATAGTTATGAAATTAACATATTTGCAATTAATCAAACTTGCGCAAACAGTGAACATGGGAGCTTTTGGGGGCCCCTGGAGGGACTTGGCCCCCAGGGCAGTTTTCAGCCATGCATTTAAATGGACAAATTCAGCTGAGTGCTTAAAAAAACTAGCCGATTGGAGAATCCAATGATTACCACTGTTTAGTTTTAAATATGTCTGGGGTGTACAATAGCAGTAACAGTTACATCATCTCTTTGTTCAACTTTAAGGATAGCTTCACAGATTTTTAAGTCTGTCATAAAACAATAGTCAGGTGCCCATATGAGCATTAAATTTGGTTCTTCTTGCTGTAATCATTCCTCATGTCCATACAATGAAGTAATGCAGGACAAAATCCACAGTTCTTGTTCCGTGACAAAATACATCCCAACATTTGTGTGACGTTAAAATGAGGCTTCACCAGTCTGAGTTAATCAAATCAAGTGGATATCCGACTTTACAGTCTTTCCTCATTTTGTTACAACCCCTTCACCACAGCTCAGAGAGAGATAGAGGGAAATTTGGACTAAAAAGAGTGTAGATAACAACAAGTGGAAGATAACATATGTGGAGTCATGAAGGGTTTTACTGGCCCTTCAGTGTTTTGCTTGTATATGGTGCCAGAAATCTTAAAAGGGGACCCATGATCTTGGAACATGTACTGACAACATACAGGATCACAGTTACACACATTCACACCTGGAGGTTGCTCAGTAGCTACAGTACATCACAATCTGATCTGGTAGCCACAGGGCAGTGGCTCAGTTGGGGATTAGGGGTCTTGTTCAAAGAAACCTCAGTGGTGGTAACATGGGAGGGATTTTCCCCATCTAGATTTATCCTGCTGGGACCAGGGTTCGAACCAGGGTCTCTGCGGTCACAAGCCTGCCTCTCTGACCTTTAACTGCCCCCAACTGGTCTGAATCCAAAACCCAGTTTAGACTTTTAAATTAAGTTATAGTTTAAGACTAATAACCTAAATATGTCTCTCTCTGTCTCTAACAATTCAACAGAATTCTTGACAGATCCTATCAGGTGGCATAAAATGTAAAATGTATATATACTAAAATGTGTCAAAGTTGCTACTACAGTAGTTACTAGTTATATAACAACTATAGTTATCTAAACAGTTGGTACACTGGCTGTTTGTGGCAAACAAACGCGCTCACCAAAACCACTCCAGAGTCAGATTTGGGAATAAAACAAGGTTTCACTTCATGTTTAGTCTGCACGCACTGTAACAGCACACGTCGAAAAGAAGTGTTGATGAAAGTGACAGCAGCACAACCCAGTTTGTTTTGCCCCATATGTGTATCTCCAGTATTGATTTTACAGTTAGTTCATTATACTGCAGCTTTATTTCATGTCTTTAACAGCTGTGTCAGACTCCCACTGTCTGTCAGTCAGGTGGCAAAAGACAACTGCAGGCTACACACACTGAAACACATACCATCCAAATACCCTTCCAGAAACAGAACCATGACATCACTGCTGAGACACACACTGTGTGTGTGTGTGTGTGTGTGTGTGTGGCAGGCGTGCCTGTGTGTCTGCACCTGTGCCGTCACCATGCCACCTGACGGTCCCGCCTTCCAGGAAAGCTGTGAGGTTTATGTGTCAAAGAGAGACAAGTGGCTTAGCTTATGAACTGCTTGAGATGAAGCCAGCATGTGTGTGTGTGTGTGTGTGTGTGTGTGTGTGGTGGTGGTGGTGTGGTATATAGCTGTGTTGATGGCTAAGGATGCAGTAGAGGACAGCTTGCAGCAAGTGAACAGTATGTGCAAGCACGTGTATATGGCATAGGAAGTATGACCACATCAGAGAACATTCCTCTTGTGGTTTTAACAGCACAAGACATGCTGCCCATGACCTTTTTAACAGTTGTAAGAAAGGTGAATAAATAGCTCTGTGTATGTGTCCGCATAATGTAACAAGACATGTATAAACCTTTGAGTTCACTTGCCATCTGAGAGTTACAGATGACACCACTCATGTTTAAGGAAGACTTGTATCCAAGTGCATATGCATCTGCACACAAAACACATTTACATTAAATTATTACCTTTCTTCCTCTTCCTTTTTACATTTCTGCACAACTTACATCACCTTTTATGTCTCTGTTGTTATCCAGTATGACATCCCTTTTGGTATAATAATGTGCTACTAGACATTGGAAACACCACACTCACATACACACATACAGATAGAGCTATTTGAGATATCTGTCATCCATTGAAAGGTCAAAGGCAGCATGTCTCAGACTGCTGCGACCACAGGACCGTGGTGCCAGACATTAGATAACGGCTGGCAATCCATTCTGGATTCTGGCCCATCCACTGAATAAAGTAAGACCATGATGATATTAATTGAAATTCCTCTCCTCCCACTTCAAGTTCTGCACATTGTATAATTGTCATTTTTCTTATTTGTCAGTTTGCAGTTGTGCAGATCACAGGCACTTAATTTCAATTGGGAAAACACTGTTTTTGGCCACAAGAGGACATAAGAACTCCAAAACAAGCTGACAGACACAAACTGTTAACGTACACGTTAGCTATACGTGTCCTGAAGACACACAGCAACATCAACATCCCATTTGAGTTGCGCTTTTGGCTACCTGATGAATAATATCTTCCTCTTTAGCTGCTAGATGTTTAACTTTCTTCACCAGCTACAGTAGTTTCTAACTTTGTCTACGTGGTGCTAAGGATGTAGCGTGGAGTCACTTTACCACGGACAACATGCAAACTCCACAGAGACAGAGAAACCAGGACCTTCCTGCTCAGGTAATAGTGCTAACTGCTGAGCTAATGTACTGTACACATATTTATTGCTAGGGGAAAATATCCAGCAAAAAGAGACATATTTATTTTTCAAAGACTTTGAAACTACTTTCCTCCAACTCCATTCCATCCCCATAACTCATATAGTACTAAAAGAATATGGTTTGCCTCATGCTAGACCAGAAACTGGGCCCATTGTCAGATCTGTGTGCTTAAAATAAATATCTGCTTTTAAAGGCATGACAGTGCACTGAGAGTGATTGTCCCAGATTATTTAAATAGCATTATATACACTCTGCCCGCCATCAAGTTTTATTTAGCAGCTACTGTTTCCCGTGTTTGGTCGGTAGTGTTGAGGACACAAGTTTTTGAGGTTTCTTCACTTTGGTGTTGTGTTTTGGGAACACCAGTATTTTCATCTTCATGTCTCCCTCCTCTCTGTCAACCCCCAACCCACATCCACACAGCCCAGCCACCTCCCACACCCACACTGACAGATGCTGATGAGGCTGACGTAAACTCAGTTACACTGCTGTTACAGAGACCTGACACCTCAGACAAGACTTCTGTCACCTTAGCCAAAGACTTGTGGGTTATTATTTGGAGAATGGCTCCAGACGATGGATCATTATTGACCGTTTCCAGTTTCCATTGGTTTGCTTTCTGCTAAGTAGAATCCATTAGCAAATGTTGTCATGAGTCACTTTTTGTTTTGTATTCTTTTGAAGTGCTGTTGCATTTCTTTTCCTCTGAAATATAATGCACAGAAGTGAAGGCTGCTGAGCCAACTGTCAGGCAGCAGTCAGAGCTATTGAGTGCATTAAATGAAAGTAATAGTTTGGATAAAGGTAAACACGAGCCCATGGGTGGAGGCGTTGTAAAGTGCAAGGTGCCATGTTAGGGGACAACTGCTCCGACAGCCTGACCGTTGACTTTTGTCCGACACCACCATCGGAAATCAGGTGAGCTCCATTTCATCACCACTGTACTCATACAGGACTAAAGTACGTGCATTTGTTGAACAGGATGTTGTTACAGGGGATGTTGTTCTTTCATTTCCACTCCTCACATGATTGGGTTGAGCCAACAATGATGATTCTATTCAGTTNNTGTGTTGTTACTCATTATTTCATATTGCTTTGATGTCAGCTGACAAAGGCGCTAAACCTACAACACCCGAGCAGGGCTGAACAATTTATGGAAAATATATAAATGTGATTTTTCCAACCAGTGCAACTGCCCTTTAAATTACAATAATTTCCTATAAATTAAACTACAGACCTGTGTGTTTGTCATCCACATAATAACATAATATTAAACAAGATACCATTGTACCAAGCATAATCACAAACTTGTCTTGTTTCTGCATTAATATAATCACATAAAATAACACAGATGCTATATATAGTATACTTAACATTAATCAATAATATTTAAATTGAATCATGACATTCAAAAGTTGTATGCAGCTGCATAGTTTGCCAGTTATGGTGATAATGACACTAAGCTGATAAGTCAGTCAACCTGATGTTGACAGCTTTGCACTGTAGCAAACAGACAGACAGACAAGACGAGCTACTTACAGTCTGGAAGTCTGCGTTCAGAGCGTTTAAGGTGGTAAGCTTATAACGATGATATGATGTTCCACTTTAACTGGGAGATTCTGGCAACTCTGTGTACAAGCTGTCTTTCATTAACACTCGACAGTTACTGAGCTTCCAGCTAGCTAGCTGTTTGAAAGTGATCACCTATACATCGTTTATGTTCGAAAAGACTTGCCAGTCTTAAGCATTAATAGTAAGCATACAGTGAAAAAAAGGAAATTTTCAATAGACTCACAAGAGCCGCAATTTGGAAAATCTTTTAAATCGCAATTTCAGTATTTATACAAATAATCGTTCCACAGTCTGAGGGATGAATTGCACCTTTGTTCAGTCTCAAAGTGTTGAAAATGGTCTTTATAAACTGTTAAACAGCTGTGATCCAGGAAAAAAGCCTACTAAATGTTTTCTAGTATTACTGTGGAGATAAAGCAACGGGGCTAAGCAATATATAAAAGTGATATAGTTTAAGCTTTAGACTGAAGTGACACTGACAGATATTATTTAAATGTTTTTCATTTTCTAAGACTTCATTATCCAGAAATCATGTGAGGTGACATCAGATATTTGTGTGTGGAGAGGTTTATGGACCTTTGACCACGAAGAGTCTACTCACAAGTCATGTGTGTATGAGGTGTGAGCAGTTCAACCAAACAGATTTGTACAGATTGTTTCATTTCGTTTACCTTTTAGAGGCATGAAAAAGTAAAACTATCTTGTATTTTCAATTTTGAAAATAGAGTCAGGATTCAAAATCAGAAAAAATGAACATATTTTGTGAAGCAAAAACATAGATTTTTTTCTTTTCTTGTCATTCATCTTGTGACTCGTCAGACTCATCTTGTCTTGCCTCGACCGCCAGGTTGGGAACCGTTCGTTCAGGCGAGAGTTTGGATTTCAGCCTTACACTTCTTCACTTCCTGTGTTGACATTTCCCACCACTGACCATCTTATCACCAGTGTAGAGTTCAATGAAGTGAAGCTGTTACTAAGCTGCAGCTAAAGCTCTCCAGTGCTAAAAGGCTTGTCTGAAACAGTGCTCACAACCACCAACCAGACAGCATACATATACAGGATAAGCAAATATTGACTCAGGCACCCGTCATGTGGTCCATCATTCATGGCCCTATTACTTTTATAGACCAAGCGTGTCCATGTGTGTAGTGAAGCATGCCTCAGTCAATATTTAGTCCTGTCATATTGACTGCTTTAGTCTCCAGGTCCCAACAGCTTCCTGATGGTTTGGTCTTCTGTTTTAGTTCATATTGAACAGTTTCACCTCATCATTAACACAATCAATTTAAAGATAAAACATCTACTGTAGGCTAACATTAATCTGGGTGCTGGAGGTCCTTCTGGCTATATTGGTTTACTGAGTGTGAATTAGCATGTTTGGGTCAATAATCACAGCGGCAGATTGTGCACAGGTTTTGTGGTTAGCTTTTATAGGATTGTTTTGATGATGGCACGTACGCACTCTAGACTGCAAAAAAATAAATAAAATAATGCAGCTTTTAACTGTCAAGAAATTACCTTACACTGTTGGCATAATCTCTTAGCCACTGTGAGACCTCACCTGAAGGTTTGTGTTTACCAGGCAGTGAGATACTAAAAACTACAGAAAAACTATTTTTGTTTCCAAATTTAAACAGAAAGTGTTATGAAAACACTTCCAAAAATTTGATTGCAGTATTTTCTAAAGCCATTGAATTTCTTTAACTTTCACTTTGTTTTAGCAGTGACAACTGTCTCCACTTCACAGTGGAAATGCTCTTAAAACAGCTGTCAAGAAGGAGTAGTGTGCATGCCCACCTGCATGTGTCTAAATCATCAGGTTTAAGTTCTAAACAGTGGGTTAGTTGTAAATTGTGTTTACAGCTTGTTGTGCTGCCCCCAAGTGGCCAATGACCAAATCAGTTAATGTAGGTTTAAGCCCTTAAACAAGCTCTTTGGAGCAG
>NTHP01000318.1:581561-596843 GCA_003416845.1 Oplegnathus fasciatus | reverse complement strand
GAGTGTTTTTCACTCTATAGAAGGTTCAGAGATATGTCAAAAGTTGACTGGGAAAGAAAAAATACAGAATGCATTTCAAACTGTCGAGGTGCATCTTTAATGTTAACCTTTTTCTCAGATCCATCTACCAGAAGATTCGTGAATATGACATCCTGGACAAGAGGAAGACAGTGACAGCTCTGAGGGCAGGAGAGGACAGAGCCATACTGCTGGGCCTCAGCATGGTCTTCGTCTCTGTCATGATGTACTTTGTCCTGGGAATCACCATACTGCGCGCTTACTCTGACAGGTAACAACAGGTCACAAGGTCACTTACACATCGTATCAGTTCGGAAAACAGAAATGAATGTTCTTTTTTTGTGTGACTTCATTGTGACTATTGATTCAAAACTTATCTTCATCTGCATATTCACACAAAATGACCAACTACCCACTAAAACCATTAAAAGTGTGACTGCAGCATGCATTGGAATTAATTGCTCTTTCTCTACAGTGTATGGACGGACGAAGCTAGCTGCACTATCGTGAACTCCACCATCGTGTGGGATGTGAACTGTTCGTACAGCTGTGGAGCAGAGTGCTGGAAGAGTTCCCGTTACCCCTGCCTCCAGGTCTACGTCAGCCTCAACTCTTCAGGAAAGGTGGTGCGACTGTTGCACAACGAGGAGACACAGGACAGCAATCCTGAGGTACTCCACATTCCAGGTGGTATGTTGAATTGTACTGTGTCATACTGACATTATTTCTATTATTTTGTCCACCCCATTTATATCAATGACGGTAGGCTAAATAAGAGAAAGACCTCTCAGTATAATGTAATACAGTTCAACAGCACCCCAAGCTACATCCTCCAAAACGACCATACAGTTGAATCAAGACCTCTCTAAAACTGCTTCAACAGAAACTGAACATTATAACCTTCATGCAGGGAGGATTTACTGCAGGACTGTATTAGACTGCATTAGATTTAGCTAGGTGTACCTGGAAACTGAGTGTAGATTAGGAAAAAACACTATTCTAGATGATGTTTTTGTAGCTTTATACATACATCTTCATATGCAGGACCTTTACTACAGTACAATGGAGTATTATTTCATGGTGGTATTAATATGTTTACTTTTCCCACCAGTGTTGGATTAAACTGATCAAAAATCCACATTTATCACAAACCATCCAGCTCATCAAAAACATTGCTGTGGTTTTTAGCACATGGGAACTGAAGTGATTCATTGACTAAGCAAAGTTAATTTTTGTCTTTCAGTCTTTTTCAGTCAAATTGAGTTATCCATCATATATCGGAAATGCAATAGAATGAGTGGAACCATATGGAAGTACTTTGAACTCTGGAGTGGGTGCAGCAGCTGTTTGCAAGTACAAACTTAGCCTAGCCTAATATTGTAGTGACCTGCTTATACTGAAGAGTTAAAGTTAAGATGGGATATCAACATATCTGACTAGACACTCGATCAAAATGCTCTGATTCTACATTTCACAAAATTAACATATCATACCTCAAATGACATAACATTATAACGTTACATTAAATAACCAAATAACGGTGGTTAGGTTAGCTTAATCAGACATGACCCTCTCATTTTAAACTCAATAATCCTACTAAACTCTGAAAGATATGTTTCTCCATGTATGCATCTGTAAATAAACATAAACGTAAACAAACATTTACAAAGGATTGGTTGTTAAGTTTAATATATTGATTGGCCCCCTAAAACTGGTTGATTGCTTTTGATTGGACAGTGCTACTGATGTTTCCAAGGAACCAATGTACAAATAATCAAAGTCTTTATTGGCTCAGATAATTCTTAAGTTTTTAATGATGCAACCTGATTTAGTAAATCACTAGTGTGAATCTACACTAGTGATTGGTCAGAACACTTGTGGAACGAAGAACACAATATCTCTGTTTTTCTCTTTTTTCTTTTCTCTCCTTCAGTGCTTCTACATCCCAAAGTGCCATAAGGACTACGCAGCCACACATGCGATAGTTCAGAACATTTCTGAGCGTCTCAGGTCTCAGCACACAGTTCAGTGTTTCATGGACCCAACAGACAGAATGGGCGGTGCCATCCTGACGCAGATCTACGGTCCGGTCGCCGTCTTCCACTCCCTGTTCTGGCCAACCTGCACCTTGATTGGAGGAACCATCATCATTGCCATGGTGAAGCTGACCCAGTACTTGTCCATCATGAGCGAGCGACTAAGCCGCATTAAGAGGTGAAGGGCGGAAAGGCCTCAAGTTCAAAGGGAAGGTCCCGTTAAATGGACATGGGGACTACTGAAGCATCTTCATGGGGCCAAGACTGAAAGACAAAGAGGAGGGAAAGCTGAGATGTGGTCTGTCTGGTACAGCTGGAATACTGGAACAAAGACACGTCTCAGTGATGATCTAAAAGCAGCTGGAAAGAGAAGCATATCTTTTTGAGACAGGGTCAAAATCCAGATTTGGAGATAAACTGATGTTGGTTTGCAGCTTGACACTAGTAAGGCCTGCTGGTGGTTGAAGCTCAGTAACAATCTTTGAAACTATAATTTCCATTATTTTTGTTGGCCAGTCAGTAATTTCGAAAGGATTTGTACATTGTGACATTATGTTTTTGTACCTATTCTGCAATCTATAGCTTTACAAGGCTACTTGTTAAAGGAATAGTTCAACATTTTAGGAAATACGCTTATCTGCTTTGTTGCTGAGCGTTAGATGAGAAGATCGATACCACTCTCGTACCTGTCCATTAAATGTGAAGTTAAAGCTTAGCTTAGCGCAAAAACTGGAAGGATGGAGGGCAAACAGCTAGCCTGGCTCTTGTGGCGGAAAAACCAGAGGTGGGCCAGATGTCCTCAGGGTGAACTGAGTCAAAAGAGTTCAATATGAAATGAGTTTACTGACAAATCAACAAGTACAGTGAACCTGAGCTGGTCCATGGAGCAACTGGATAAGCTCCATTGTGCATTCACCTTTTCTGGTCAAAATACGTTCCACCTGGTGATGGGTTAATGCATTCCTGGTCAATAATCAAAACACAGAAGTCACAGAGACTCTCTGATTGGTTATGATCTAATAGTAATTCACTTTTTACCCACTTCAGAACGCCATGACACAAGCAAACTTTCTTGCTGTTGACCTGTCTAAACTGAATTTTATCCCAGATTCTTGCGAGAAAGGAGTATCTGGACATGTGCAGAGCGTAAAACGGCCTTGGCTCTCATCATGTTTATACTTTTAACACTATAACACTTTCTTTGATTAAAAGAAGCACATCTTAGGACATGTACACAGTGTCCCTTGATTAAACTTCCCTAAAACAATGGAGTCAACCAGGGTCAGTTAGGCTGACAAAAAGATATAAGACTTTAATGATTAACACTTTATATCCTGTTTGTTTAATGCAGGCTAGCTGTTTCCCCCTTTTTACCAATCTTTGTGTTAAGCTAATTATATATTATATTTATATTATATATATATATATATATAAATATTTAGCATACAGACATGAGCGTGGTATCAATCTTCTCATCTAACTCAGCAAAAAAGCAAATAAGTGTATTTCCCAAAATGTCGAACTATTCCTTTAAAAACAGATCTTAAACTGTAGCTTAGTACCAAAAAGTGCATTTTGGGCTACCTGGGTGCCCATGTAACAAGGGCTGCTAATGTTTTGCTGTGCCTGTGTCTTAGGATGAGAGAAGTGGCTGTTTGGGTCCTCTGTGGCGAAGGTGTACTAACCACTGCTCTGATGTTACAAAGTATGTGTATGGACTCTGTACGTGAAGATCACATGAGGCTGGGCTTCTGGGATTCTCAGAGGATTCCCAACTTAGCTCTGACATGCCACTGTATGAAAGTGCATTAAGTAAAAAAAGAGACCAATTTTCTGCTTCACTCCACAAGCTCACATTTGTTTAATTTCCCACTGAAGCTGAAGCTAAAGACCAGATGATAAGTTGGTGGCTGCCTTTCAGATCCAGTATTCTGCATAAGATGCATTTTGCATCATGCAGAGCGGTTACAGAAATAGCCTCCACAAGGGAAAACCAATAAAACCAATTTTCTACTACTGGGCCTGATCAGGCTGAACAGGGCTTACTCACAGCTTCACACATTACACCAATGCTGCCTGTGATTGATTTTAAATTTTCTATCCCAACATGTTTTGTTACATGATTAATTGTACTATCAAATAAATACAATGTGTCTGTTATCTCTTGATGATGTTAGACCCTTCAGTAGTTATTACTGTATTTATTTTGATGGTGCCACAGTTCGATATCATGCCATTTGGATTTTGTGAACTGTTTCGTGATGATTGACAGTTTGACCAGCCCTGTGATTGGCTGGATGGTCTGCACCAACACAGATCGAGGAGGCAAGGTTCCTATAATGTATCTTATGGACCCATTTTTCATACTGAGATCCTCCCCTCAGTTAATATTGTTCTCCTATTTCTTATAATCAGTCTAATCAGTCTAACTGCTGTGGACCTCCAAAGGGGGTAAGAGCCTAAGGTGCAGCGACTGATCCTGTGTTATAATCAAAGGTGTTACAGAATCAGGAGCTGCTATGGTTGTTGTTTTTGGTTTGCCCTTAGAAATGTAGTTTTGATATTCTGTGGAGTTCACTGATGGCCAATATATCTGGAGGAATTTAATTAAGCCATATAATATTCTTACAACAGTGTGCAAAAATATGATGAAAAAGAAATATGGTTTACTGGGAAACAGACTGATGCAATATATTGTATACATAGCTTCTAAAGCTTTTGGCTCTACTCCAGCACACTGGATATACCTGTACATCTTACCTGTAATGAGCTAAGACTGTAAAGTTTATCCTTGTCCTGGCTTGGGTGGCCCAAGGGGAGGAGCCGTAGGGCCCTTAAGAATGCTGAGGTCATGAGTCTAAGCCCCCCTAAGCAGCCTCCCTGAATTTCTTTTTGATTATTTGTATTTTTCTCGAAGCTCTTTCACTGCCAGAAATGAAACCCTGGTGGAGAAATACTCCTTTATTCACCCAGTTAAAACCATTATGTTATGTTTTTAATTGTAAATGTAAACTGTCTCCAGGCTGTTAAAGTCTCCCAAATGTCCAGATAAAATGTCTAGAACATGACCTCCGTGTCCTCAGTGGTAGCTACCAACCTGGCCATGGGGTTATTAAAATGAAAAAAACAGGTTTATTCCCTCGAGAGCTTGAAGGTGTCTCCTACCAAACTATTTAAGTTACCTATTTGTTTTTCTCTCATCACTGTGCCTCATTGTCCTTCTTATGTACAAACAGACTGACAAGCTCTGAGCCTTTCAGGTGAAAGATCAGGACAACCTGCCAGTTCAAATGTGTTTAATTGATCGGCCTCACAATGTGATTTTAAATAACTTCCATCTGGGTCAGATGCTAATTAAAAAAGCCGCAGTCACGATCTGCTGTCACTGATTAAAACTGTCACAGATCTGACTGTCAGGTAAGGTCACATCTGTACAGGGGTGGAGCAAGTATTCAGATCCTTTACTTAAAAGTGGCAATACCAGGCTGTGAAAATACTCCATTACAAGTAATGCATTGAAAATATCACTTAAGTACAAATACAAGTATTATAAGCAAAATGTACTTACAGTAAAGTATCAAAAGCAAAAGTACTCGTAATGCTGAACATTTAGCTCCGTGAGTGTTTTACTATTATATATTGTATTAATGGATTATCAAAACACGGTGCATTGTCATCATGTTTTATAAGTAGAATAAGATTTCACATGCTTTGTACGTCAAATCTTAGTCTGCAAAGTAACTGGTAGAGTAACTAAAGTTGTCAGATGAATGTAGTGGAGTAAACGTGTAAAGTACCATGAAATGGAAGTAACTCAAAATTTGTACTGAAGTACAGTACCTGTACTTCAGTACAAATTTTGACTGTTACATTCCACTGCAACTGTAGATGTGTGTGTGTGTGTGTGTGTGTGTGTGTGTGTGTGTCTGACTTATCCTTCTCTTGGGAGACGTTTTAGACTCAAAACCAGTTAATCGGGGATGGCTTGTCCAATTGGGGACAAAAGCCGTGTCCCCAATTTGGAAAACGCTGATATTTGGGTCAGTGGTTAAGGTTAAAGTTAGGGTTAGGTTTAGGCAAGTAGTGGTTATGGCAAGGGTTAGGGTAAGTCTCCAGGAAATTAATGTAAGTCTATGTAATGTCCCCAAAAGTGACTTCAGTAAATTTGTGTGTGTGTGTACTATATGTTGGAACTTTTGCACACCACCTGCACCTGTATGTTTGTTAGTGAGGGTACAATATTTAGATAACCTAATCAATAAATTAATAATTAATTTGACAGCCGTGTAAACTCCTTCAACCTGAATCATAAAAATGATCACATCATGTGAATGCTGCGTGCACTGCAGTGTTTCTTCTTTGGAACAAAAACAGAACGACCGCATTTCCTCAGACACAGCAGGTCCAGGGCAGTTTGAACCAACACAGTGAGTGTGTGTCTTCAGCTGCAACCATGGCACTCAGGTGGATCATGCTGTTCCTTGGCCTGGGACTGGTAAGTGTCAGCCTTTACATTTCTGTGGAACATTAACATCCATATTCTATCTCCAGTGCAAAACAGCAACATCGCTTTAAAGTTGAGTTGCCTCCCAGGATGTCAGTTCATTCTAAGTAAATCATGTCATCAATTTTCTGATTAATTAATGTGCTCTTTTATTTAATGTATTTACTAGGCAGCAGCTAAGCTAACAGGTGATACAGGTGAGTCACATAATAAGATGTTTGTTATGTTAATTACTGTTAATAGTTAGACAGAAACTTGAGTATAACTCTAAAACACCCCGATGTCTCCAATTGCATTTTACAGGGGTGCTTAACAGTGTCCCCACTGCACCCGTCATGCGCCGTTCATTCACAGTGTTCATTCAGCTCAACAGGGAAAGTTCTAACTCAGAATTTTCTACTTCCCACTTGAATGTATTTCAGTGGCTGAGGTGTCAGCAATATGAACTCTCAAAAGAAATCTGTGCCTCTTTGGCTAAAAGGCGACAACTCAGAACAACTAGAACGTGAAATCTTAAAATAGTGTCAGATGGCAAAATGTAAGAATAAATAAGCTTTAAAATATATGTAACATTTTAAAGTAAACTTGTCTCAGGTCTGCACCCCTGCATCATGTCAGTGAGGCAGTACAATAATAATTACATTAATAAGATACTTTTATACCTCCTGTAATCCCATTTTTGAGCAGCATATTATTCTTCCTCTGCAGAAACTGATGTTGATGAAGGCCACGACTGGGACATCTTTAACATCAATGAAGGTTTGTGGAGGATTATGTTTGTTTTGTTTTGTCGTATAATCTGTCTACATCTCTGAGGATTTTCATTAACCAATGCAATTTTCCTTTGCAGCGGCCAGGCTGGACCTGCTGGAGGGCGATATCGAACAAGAGGAAGTAAGCTAGTGTGCACAGACCAAAGGCTGCTGCTGCTCTTCAGTAATCTGCATATTCAGGCCTATTTGAGTTCGGCATTATATTGCGTCTAAATTCTGAGCGTGTATTGGGACATTTGGAGCACAGACAAAGATTTTTTGCACACACATAGACTGTAATATATTAAAGAGAGTGCTTCCCTACTTCCCTAGTCACCAACGATCCTACCAGTTCAGATCAGATTGGAGACAAACAGCCAATCAGAAATGACCTACTCCAATGTTTTGATTCCATTTGGTTATTACTGTGTGCTTAAGTAAGCACAAAAAAGATTTTTGTTTTCTCAAATTAAATGATTTCTGTGATCATTTCTCTGTGAAATTATAATTCATATGTGTGCAAAAATATTTTTCTGTGCTCAAAATGTCCCAGTGAACACTCAGAATTAAGACTCAAGTATAATTCCATATTTGAGCAGTATATGCAGGAACTAAAGCGCGGCGATATGAATAGTATTAATGTGATGATAATCATAAGACACGGCCTTGAAGCATTCAGAGATAATACAACTTAATTGGTTGTTTCGAAAGACACAGAGTAATTCCCCTAACCCTGAGAGGAACAGATTCATAGAACTAGAAGCTTACAGATGATTAAGTCCTCTAATAGGATGGAATACGCAGTAATTTGCATGGAAATCAAGGAAAGGTTGCAATTTAAAAACAGAAGGTCACAGTTACATCACTTAAGTGAGTCTGTTCATGCTCTGTTTCTCTTTTATCCATCTCTAATTGTTTACCTCTTCATTACCATCAGACACCGAGCAGAAACTCCATCATAGGAGATAAGTATCGCTGGCCAACAACCATCCCCTACTACCTAGAGGACAGTCTGGGTAAGACACTCACACTCACAGTACTTACCATTTTATTATGGATATGCACCAAATGAGGATGCTTTTTCATACGTTTCTTTGTCTTACACTTTGTAACATGTAGACATGAATGCAAAGGGAGTGATCCTGAAGGCATTCGACCAGTACAGACTGAAGACCTGCATTGACTTCACACCATGGAAAGGAGAGGAGAACTACATCTCTGTGTTCAAAGGCAGCGGGTGAGCCGAGCTCCACGCTGCTGTGTTCAGCTCATGTAAACTGCATTGTTGAACAAGACGAATGTGTCTTGGCACATGAAGTCACATCATATGTCCATGCTAGCACTACATTATCAACAAATGTTTAAAGCTGCACTAATTCGTATTTTTATATACACATATGGGTCACATGACTAGATGCAATGAGAAAGAGGTCGCTCGTAGTGACAAACCCAGAGAGAATTATCACCTACTCTGCAGCCCCCTCAGCTTTACAGAAACTTTTAGCATCTTCCTGCTCACTGTTTTGGTTTTTACGGCTCGCAACTTTACTGCTTTGGTTTAGTCTCACTGCTTTCATCAACCCTGTTTTCAGCCACACAAGGCAGTTGTTTTCATTGAAAAAGCTCCGATAAACTGAGTCTACGCGACTTGCCCAACACCAAAAGGCAAAGTTAGTGACCCACATGACTCCAAATGAATGCTAATGTTGTCCTGTGTCTGCTAGATGTGTAAATACCAGTAGGCACTGTTTGCAAAAAACAGCTCTATATGAGGTGATAATAGCCCATGTCAGTATTTAGTATTTAGTTACAACTACAACTTTGCCAAAAGTGCATCTCTCTTCCCCTCTCTGTAGATGCTACTCCTCTGTAGGGAACCAGCATGTGGGGAAGCAGCGGCTGTCCATTGGTAATAACTGTGATCGTCTAGGAACCGTTGAGCATGAGTTCCTGCACGCTCTGGGCTTCTGGCATGAGCAGTCCAGAGCTGACCGTGATGATTACGTCAACATCATGTGGGATCGCATTGAACCAGGTAACTGATCTGTGACCCCTTGAATTACAGCTCAACACTTAAAGTACTGTATACTCATGTAGTAACTTCATACAATAAATTAATCTATTCCTGCATTTTTCTCCTCATGTGTGCTACCTGAATACATTTTTACACAACACGATGGGCAGTGGTTTGCAATAATGTCGTTCCATACGTCCTTGTAAAAATCAAAAACACCGTCTGAATTCTTCCTGACATTCGTTTTTTGCCTTCCTCAGGTAAAGAGCACAACTTCAAAACATACGATGACACGGTATCCAGTGCTCTAGGCGTTCCCTATGACTACGGCTCCGTAATGCACTACAGTAAGACGTCCTTCAACATCGCCTCTGAGCCCACCATCGTCACCAAGATCCCCCACTTCATGGATGTGATTGGCCAGAGGATGGGGTTCAGTGCTAGTGACCTAACCAAGCTCAACCTTCTCTACAACTGCAGTGAGTCATCTCAAACTGTCCATCAAACACAGGTTACTGTCAGTGCACAAACCATTACATGTTGGCATATTGCAAGGTACAAAAGGAAGGGCAACACCTTATATACAGTATATTAGAACTATATTAGAATACAGTGAAGACAGATGTTGTCTCAGTTCATAGAACAAGACTGAAATATTTTTTCAAGAACAGTTAACAGTGTCTGTGGTGACGTCATATCAAAGTTTGCTAATCATTTTAAAGAACAGCTTAATTTTGGTATATAGTTTGAACCCCGCTAAACATTACGATAACTGGCTTGCTTGTTATCAAATAATTTTTTGAACACTATACCCTCAATGATTTGTTACAATACCAGTTAGTTACTTTGTTAGTTAGGCAGCCATTGCCCCCATCTTAACTTATCCAACTACTGTTATCTTCTTGCAAAGGTGATGGACAGCTGCTGGCAGAATAAGTCTCAGTTCATGTGTACTCTTGAATATTTATAAAGTGGTATCGTGACAGACAGCAGTGCACACAGTTATGCATCATATATTATTCATACAATATGCAGCATTTTTGTTCTCACAATATTGCACAAATCAATCAAACTACATTACACTTTCATTGCATACTGTCATGTGACTATAAAAAAATGAAGCAAACAATGAAGAAACATGACAGAAGTAATGTTCTCTCTCTGAGAAAACCAAGAAAAAAGGGTCAAAATGTGCTGACATTTCAACCTGTGCAGAGAAAAAGCATGTATATCATGTAATGATCAAACAATATCACATATCACTAAATGTGAAACAAATGAATGAGAATTGTGGATCAAGAGAGGAAGGTATGGAGACAGGAAAAGTACTGAAAAATCATCAAAAGACACAATGACATATTTTGGAAAACGGTAGCCACAATGTAAAGGATACGTGATCTGTAGTAAATTGGCTAAATAAAAACCTGCACTGGACAGGTCCTTTGACTGTCTGAACAATCAATAAGTAAAATCACAAAATCATAAAATCGTAAAATAAGAATGGTTTTTGTTCCATAATCACCAGCAGAGTTGCAAGAAAGGTCAGAGTTTATCTGGCATAAACTGATGCTGATATATATATTGATAATCTTGGGCAATAATCTATCATTTATCAGCCCTTAGTAATAAGCCTCAGTCAGCCATGAATACCCTGGAGATGCCACAAATCCTCAGCCAATCATTTATTTATCGTGTAGCCTCATTTATCCAGATTGTTATCAGGCTGCAGGTCAGCACACAGTCGCTCTATGAACTGTTGAAGGTTGCCAGCTCTTCTCTGTTCTGTTTTCTTCTGGGTCCAGATGAACTTCTATTGTGAGATGATGTAACCCTATTTGTGTGGTAGTGTGCTTTCTAGCTGCAATATCACCCCTTAGTTATTAAGCTGAGGGCACTGTGTTATATCAACTTCTTGTTCCTTTTATCACTCCTCTCATGCAGGGCAAATAAAAGCTGAATATGTGATAACAGATATGATCAAAGGTGTTCTGATTCAAAACTCTTACATAAGAAGTTTCCATCAAATAATTATTGAGAATGGCCATTCTGCTTTATCCAGTATCTGTAAACTTTTCGGTGGCACCTTTAAGTCATTTCAACACAGTTTTTTCAATATTTGAGTTACGCAGTGTCTTATATTCTGTTCCAATTCTGTTCTGTACAGGAGTCGAGGGATAATGTCACTTTTTTTGTTACTATTTTGTTTAGATATGTGTAAATACTTTCATGCTGCTATATGTGAAAGGATGGATGTGTGTGGTATCTTGAGGAAACTGTGTCTGTTTTCTCTCCACAGCCAAGTCTTCTACCTTTGTGGACAGTTGTAACTTTGAGGAGGAGAACATTTGTGGGATGATTCAGGGTCCTGACAGTGCAAAGTGGGAACAACGTAGTTCTGTGAACGGAGGGCCTCAGACTGACTTCTCCAACATGGGACAATGCAAAGGTGACTGTCAGTCAAAATACATGCTATGGTGCTGAACTTTGTTCTGGAGACTCTGAAAGCTTTGATATATACAGTATACCATATATGTCACAAAATATCTATAACTCTCAATTTTATGCAATAGTGCAGCCACACAAAAAATGGTATCTTGGGTAAGCAGAAAAGCAGATAAAGAATATACAGTATGATCTTATATTATACTGTTATAATGTTAGAATATTAAACATTATTTAAACAGCACTAACATTATACAGACATAGACAAAATATACGAATGGACATAAACTCACTGGACACATACACACCTCCGTGTGGTTGTCCAGTTAGCAGTTATAATAAAATAAGCTGATCACTTCTTTGTCCCTTATCTAGCCTCATACAATCGATACCTGGCCGTGGTGCCTGAAGATATTTAAAAACAAAGGTGCCTGAGGTGATTTATAACATGACCAGTACAAAGTACAGACTGGCAGTAAAGACACATTGATTATTGTTTGAAGTTTCAAGATAAATGCCAATTTATTAGTGATTTATTAGATACAATTTAGAGAGGGTTTCTTTCATTGGTTGTTGTAAAAAGCTGAAACACAATTCTGGGATTTACTGCTCATGCTAAGCTAACAAGCAATCCACCCCTGTGCTGGCTAATAAACTTTGAGTCCCTCATCATCATCATTTTAACAAAGATATGACAATTATGTCATAGCCTTCAACAAAACACCAGTCAAAAGGGCAAACCTCTGAGGCCCAACATTACCCACTGCTGTCTCCTCCTGCCCTCAGGAAAAGGCTACTTCATGCACTTCAGCACAGCCTCGGCTGGACCTGGTGACCGTGCAGTCCTGGAGAGTCGTTGGCTTTACCCCAAACCTGGAGCCCAGTGTCTGCAGTTCTTCCTCCATAACACCGGGGCAGCTGATGATGTTCTCAACATCTGGGTACGAGAGCATGACAAGGCCAACCCCAGCAGTAAACTGAAGCTCTTCAAGAGTATTTCAGGTAACAAATGAAATATTGTATATATGCATACATACTGTATACAGTATATATATTTTATGACATACAGCACTTATGTATACGATTTTGAAGTTTCTGACTTTGGCGACTCCAAGCAACATTTTGACTGCACCAGTTTTCGCCAGCAAAATATGCAATCAGAATCATTTGAAAGAAGCTGAAAAAGCAAAGATTTCACCCACAACCTCAAACACAGTAATAAATTAGTGATTAATAGTGATTAATATCTATTATCTGTTCTATCTGTTCTCTGTACAGGTGGTGTCATGGGCTCTTGGGAAGTGCACAATATCAATCTGAATGTGACACAGAAGGCCCGGGTGGTCTTTGAGGGCGTGAGGGGAAAGAGTCCATCGAAGGGAGGCTTCTCTCTGGATGACATTAACCTGTCATCCACAAAGTGCCCTCAGCACATCTGGCACATCCGAAACATCACCGGCCTGCTGGCCACCACACCAGCAGGGAATAAATTGTACAGCCCTCGCTTTCTGTCACCTGCAGGTTACTCCTTCCAGGTAAATGCCTTTTTAATTATTAATTCTCTTAATATTGATAAATAAAAAGAATACAGATACATTCATTGAGTAAGGCCTGTAGTGGTAACTTGAAGTCAACAATATGCAAAACATACATTCAAAATTCTAAAAACTGGGTGGTTTGTCATAATATAGCTATAATTGTTCTGGGGATGTGATCAGTGAATGGCATTGGTGGAACGTAACTACTGTAAGTACATTTACTCAAGTACTGTACTTGAGTACGGTTTTGAGGTACTTGTACTTTACTAGGGTATTTCCATTTTATGCTACTTTATACTCACACATTTTGGAGGTAAATGTTGCACTTTTTACTCCACTACATTTATTTGACAGCTTTGGTTACTAGTTACTTTGCAGATTCAGATTGTTAAAAATATAAAACAAAATATAAATCAACTAATGAATGATGATAAAGTGTAACAGAGTGTTTTTACACTGTTAATACTTTTACTTAAGTAAAAGATCTGATGATCTGATGGCCAATTAACTTACATTACCATCATGCTTGCAATTTTTTTTGAATAATCTAAACATGAAGTGAATTGGTGTGATTTTAAAAGTAGCAAGTACTTTAACGTTCATACTGCTCTGTGATTTGTAGGTGGGTGTGTACCTAAACGGAAGAAGCGACCGACCAGGGTACATGGCCACCTACTTCCATCTGACCTCAGGCCCCAACGACCACAAGCTCAAGTGGCCGTGTCCGTGGCAGCAGGGAACTATGGCCCTGATGGATCAGCAGTCTGACATCAGACAGCAAATGAACATGCACCGAATGGTCACCACTGACCCTGGCAAGATGTCCTCTGATGGTAAGAGAAGGGTACATAACTGGTAGTGCAGCAAGCTTGGCTATCCGCTCAGTGAGTGAGCTGTTCATCAGATGGAGAATGACAGTTCACCTGTCTCTCCCAGGCACTGAGTACTACTGGGACGATCCCAGGAAGGTGGGCTCTAAAGTGACTACGTCTGATGGCAGCTATTACTATCGAGGCCCCGGCACTGGAACAAGTACCTTCATCACCCACAGCAGACTAAAGAGCAGAAACTTCATCAAAGGAGACGATGCCTTCTTCCTCTTCAGTCTGGAAGGTGTGTTGTCATTCACTAGACAATTAGACGGCAGCAGGATATCATATACAACTATATTCTATATGTAAGATCATCCTTTCTCTGTATTTGTCCTCAGATATATCCGATCTGCTGGTGTCTCAGCCTCTTCCCCTCTCTGCCGTCCATGGGGATGACACTCTGATGAAAGCTGCAGACCAAGGTGCTCCACAAGGAGCTACTAATAACTCGACGGTGGTCACAGCTATGGTAGGATCTGTGGCAGGAGTCATGTTGGTGGTTTCCATGCTGATGGTAGGGAATGCCTGGAGGAGGAGGAGGAGACAGCAGGAGAGTGACAAAGGGGTGATCATACAGGACATGTCCGGATTCATGGAAGTGAGTTACATTAGAGTTGGCACTAATTCACATCATTGCAATTTAAGTTACAATCTACTGTGCTTCAGTTGCAGTACTAAGTACTAAATGATTCTCTACTTCATTACAGGAGCACCCGACCAAAGATTTACCATCTCCTTTCACCGCTCCATGATGTCCCGATCAAAGGAAAAAATCTGCACTTACCAAAAAAGAGAGCACATTACTGAATGATCTCAACAACAACTTTTTGATCAGATTGTCACCTGGCTCCTTTTCATGTATAATCTGACTTTGTATGTCGAATTTCGATCTATACCTCTTATCCTTAGAGGGTCATGGGGGGGCTGGAGCCAATCCATCTGACATAATGAAATAAAATCTCTGACAGCACGCATGTTCAAATCATTTGTTCCCTTCAGCACAACTTCTTCATTACCAGTCAGAGAGTGAGTGATTTACAGTATTGTGGTTACTTACTGTGTGTTAATTATAAACTGTGAGGGTACTTAGGCAGCTTGCAAATTTA
>NTHP01000318.1:566900-581535 GCA_003416845.1 Oplegnathus fasciatus | reverse complement strand
CAGTTTTTAGGCCAAAACAAAAATTGTTAAATTCAAGTAAAATCAACGGATTTCTCCACCAGAACTATATTTCTGGTTGTGTGGTGATGCCTCTCAAACAACCTTTACACAACCATGTTGGAGGATACCATTTATATAAAACATAACTGATCAGTTGAATGAATAAATGAATGTGAAAACAAAAAATAAAACAACATTTTAAAGACTTATTTTCCTAGTAAAAAACAGTCTTGCACAGGAGGAATTAGGACTCACAACCTCAGTATTTTTCAACCCTGGCTACGGTCCTGCATTAAGTTGGTTGTGGCTTGGAGTCCATATTCAGTTTTACAAGTGAAATAGGTGCTACACATCAGACATTAAACTTCACAAGATGTGAAGAGGCCTTTCATGTCTGACACCAAAGAGCATCTTTGAACAAAGACAGTGGTTATGATTTAAAATTCCAGCTGAAGCTGCTGTGGGAGTTTGTCATCCATATTACGACAGATCTGCTGAGTGCAGTTCCACCAGCAGCCACAGAGAGGCACCACTACTCAATATTATTGGTCAGAGTGAATTTATTATTTTGGTCCTGTATGGAAGACATCCCATTCCACATTGTTCAAAAGGTGCAACTCAACATTTTCGGAAACCAAAAATCTGATGTTGGTGATTTTAAATAAATGGCAGAAGTGCTGGTAAGAATAAAACCTTTGATAAGAACATGTTTTCTCCTACTAGGATGTTATTTATTTGAGTATAGTGAAATTAAACTGTTCCTATTTACCATATAGGCATCTCCAAATATACATCTTAAATGGCCTAAAAAAGAAGATGTCTATTGTCCTGTCCATCATTACATCCATCTCACAGTCACTCATTAAACACAAGACAAACAACAGTTCAAGTCAAGCATCATTTTTATTATGAGATACTCAAACACAAAAGTATGAGCGCCATGATTCACTCATAACTGGAAGGCTGTAAAGCATGGACTAACTCACACAGTTTCATACATGTTGTGTATGTCTTGCATACAGTGACCTTCTCACATTGTGCTTCCTTTAAGCAGAAGTTTTGGAAAATGAAAATTAACAACCATTTGCTTTCAGTCCAGTTTGACCTGAGGGACATTTCAAGAAGCAGGACTCACTAAGGATGGATTATCTGGGAATAGAAAGGAACACAAACTCTATATTGTAACGTTTCAGGAAGAAAAATCATTATTATATTATATAATTTATTTGGCCGAATGAATCATCCCATTTCTTAAAATATCCCACAGATCTAGTGTCGAGATCCAACTTTTACACAACATTCAACAAACTGTTTCTCAACCAAACTGGTTCAAATAAAACCAAAAGGAAGACCTCAACCAAAAAGGTAACAATTGTCATAAGGATTGTCTTTTGATATTTAACAAAAATATTACACTAAAGACATCATTTTGAGTCTGAACAACTCAAAAATGTTGTGATCTGTGCAAGTTCTCCCTCCCAATCAAATTATTTTGGTTTGGGTTGTCTGACAGTTCCATCAGGATTTGGTATTTCTAGACCCTCAGAGCTTGTGCAGCTCGGCATTTATTCCCAAACCTGATTACAGAATAGCAGTAAGGTCAGATTTCACTTTAAATTATTGTTCTTAGTTCTTCAGGTTGGGGTTCATGGGACCCATTTTATATGAAAATGCCAAAATATTCAAACTGACAGGCATTTAAAGCTGCACTAGTCAATATTTCTATAGTAACAATGGATCAGTGTTGAAGAGGTCTTTCGTAGTGTCAAACCCACAAAGAGTTATCAAACAAACTCTGCAGTTCTCAGCCCTGCGGAGCTTTTAAGTCCACTTTGGATAGTTATTAGTTGTTTTGGTTTTCTGGCCCGCAAAATCAATCAATTATTGCAGCTTTAAATCAGAATTAGAAATAAAATGGACATCAGTTATTCACACAAAATCACAGTTCTTTTCTACCACCAGTAAACACTTTGTCGATATGTATCACATTAACTGCAAGGACAGCTCACAAATGATGTAAATCTGAAGATATAATCACTGTCGGAGTGTGATTGTTCTTATTCATCTTTAGTTGATGAATTCCATCAACAAGTTGAGACTTGAAAGCACTCTTAATGAAATCGTGAGCTGACGGTGTGATTTTAGTGAAAGTTTTGTGTGAGGCTCTGTTGAGCACAATGAAGCAGCTGATTTACCAGTGCCCTTCCCCTTTTATCTTCTGTGCTGGAATTTCAAGACTAGCCTTAAATAACGTGTGCTTTGTTAATAGGAATGGATACTATAGACATCACAGTATAAATGGCTGGCTGCACTCTTGCATATTCACTCTTGAGTTCCAAACTGACTCTTGCTCACACTGCCCTTATGATTTAAAATGATTTGAGATTGCCTTTGGCAAGCAAACAGGCATACAGTGCTTCAGCTATAACACTACACCAACACACACACACACTGATGGAGAAAAATAGTCTGACACACAATGTTACACATCTGTCTCACACAGACATACCACGCACGTAGATAGACAGCTCTTGTAACTATTAAACACTGCCTCCAAAAACAACTTTTTACCGCTACTTCATCCTCTACACGAGCACACACACACACCTTGTCTAAGTTATCTAGACACACACCAATGCACAAATGTGCTGAGAGCTTATCAAAGTCAGGCCTAGAGGTCAAGTGTCATGAAATTAAAGCACAACCCTGAATCTCTGTCAGTGCACGAAGGCGCCACGCTGAGCAGCAAAGACAAAAAGAAGAAAGAAAATGACAGAAGATGGAAGATAAAATGACTTAAAACTGCACTTTAGCTGCAGCTCATTGACCCAAGTGGGCAGCGAGAAGCAGAAGAAGAAGTAGCAGAAGAGTTTGAAATGTTAAGACTTAAACACCCTGAAATCATGTAATGCAGTGTCAACAGAAAAAACAACATTTTGCTTTTTTTTCGTAGAAGCCTGTTTGGATTTTGCTGTCATTTCTTGTGAGCACAGATTTCCCTTTAGTGTCCACACAAAACCAGAATTTAATTCAAACAGATGGGAAGATGGATGGAAGAAGGTAAAAATCCTGCCTCACACTCTTCCAGCTGTTTGAGTCAAAGTCACAGAAACAGACAAATGGAAGGAGGACAGGAAGGAAATGGACTTGGAGGCAGTGCGGCTCAAGGCGAGGCAGCCTCAACACATTCTCAACTCCACAATATGAAGTAATAACTGGAAGAAAATCACTTCCAGCTCAGGATCACCCAACAAGTGTGAGCTCTTAAAGCCGTCTGATTCTGTTCCTCACCTTGTCCTTCTCTGTCCCTGCTGGCCAACACTGTGTGCTCATTATCCGCCCTGCAGTCCACCACAACCCACACAGAAAATACAACAACTCTGGCTCATGCATTCTTTTTGTGCGTACTGGCATTAGTCATTTTCCACACGGAAACTGGCAAAAAACAACAATGTGCCAGTTGGGGCCTCGCTAAGGACTATCATGAATAAGCTGTGAGTGTGATATCAGCAAACTTTAACATCAACAAGGGAGTTTGAGCACCAACTTATTTGGAGCACACCATATTAACTAACAATAACAATATGGACACAGTACTGTGCTAATATTCTTTTTTCCCCATGTTAATCTACATTTTGCCAGATTGGCACCGTTATGGACGTTATTTGCAATGGAAAAAAATTCTGGCTCATGCATCACATCTCTCCTTCCACGCCTTCGCTTCAACTCGCCCAGTTTGAAAACATTTGTTTTATACTGATGTATTTTGGACTGTTGGACAAAGCAAGTCGCCTGAAGGCGTTTCTGAGAAAATGTGATTTTATAGACAAACTGATTAATACAAATATAATGAACTGATTAATCAATAAGAAAGAGAATTATTAGTTGCAGCCTCAGTTTGCATATTGTCACCAGCTGGTAGAAAATGATGCACGCCTGATCATAAGGAGACATCAGAATCTTACGTCCTGTCATGCTGCTTGACTTAAATGTTCAAATCAGGTCAAACTGGGTTGTGTGCACATCCCTTAATAGTTAACTGTGGCAGCATTAACGTGCACCATGCCTGAGATAAAATCCACGAGTCCATTAATATCACATTAGTAGGGTGCTATATAAACAGTGTCAAACGCAGACTGTGTGTCATGTTTTTACTTGTGTGTACACAGCTTCATACAGGTGGCAGGCATCTTTTTTCACCTGCGTAGCTCACACTTAATTTGGAACAAAAACATTACGCCATCTACACCAAGAGTGAAAAATTAACTAAACTAAAAGAAAAAGACAAATTCTACAGCCATAAAATAAGAGTATAAAAGTGATAATCATTGTGCAAACAAACACAAAAACAGCTGTTGTGCATATGCTAGAGCTCAGCTAGTAAGAAGATGCTTTCAGGATTCAACTAAAACGAGCTCCTACCCCAAACAGAATCAGCATGCAGCAAACAACTTGATATTATATCATTCAGGTCAGTAGCCTCAAGAAATATTTGAGTCTAATATTTAAACACTGCTAAATATTTACATTTCCACTGTAGACGCTCACAGCTCTGTGGCAGCAGGTTATTTCTTAGACTATTAATGCAAATAGGGCCAAAGCTGAATGAAAAGTCTGAGCAGCATCAGACTCAGACCTGCAGGTAACAAATATTGTCAAACGCTGGATCAATTAGGTAGCATTCTTATTCATCCATAAAGGCAGGGCGGTAACATTATAATTCTAAGGTGCAGCCATCAACAGAGAAGCCTGCTTTGCCCTTTTCTATATAAACTACAGACAGTAGAAACCATAATACACAACCAATAACCCAATGTTAACATTAACACACACCAAACACTACACTGTTTCACAGATTCAGAATCAGTACCATCCTCCAGTATGTGATACAAGATGGCAAACGAACCAATGAATGAACCAGCTAGAAACTGATCATGTTGCAGTGCATTTAACAATGGCAGAGTGGATTCAGTGGATGGTCCTGTTAATAAAGTCTGTTGCATGACATAAAAGTCAGATTTGTCTTTTATCGATCATCTCTTAACTTCGCTTCTAGGCCTCTCTGTTTTCCTACCTGTTGTGGTTTTAGCATTCATGTCTCCAAAACAGGTTTTATGACGACTATAAGCCATTATGAGCGAGTAGTGAGACAGCCCCAGCAACTTTTGAACTGAAGGCAGGACTGAGCTTTGGAAGTTAAGATTAGTTTAGGTTTGGAAGACCACATGCTGCATGCATGTGTGAGAATAAAAACCCCTAAATCTGTAAAAAAACAAAAAAGAAAAGAGGAAAACAATGTAATTTTCATTCATTCAATTTGTGTCATTTTGTCAGATAAGGATTTGTTACTCGATGTCTGTACCGCAATTAGTTGTGTCACTTGTTGCTATTTCTCATTTCACACACTGTCAGTTAGCAACTTTTGTGAAGATCTCACTTTAAAGCTCACCCAACATGGGCAACGAGGGGATATAAGACACATATCAGAGAACTACAATGTCCCCAGTTTGAATTTGTCTGGGGACCTTTGTATGATATTCCAAATTTCAACATATATGGAGAATAAAGCTTCCATTAATGAATAATTACTTGGGTTTAAATTGAGCTTTTTTTTTTTTTCAAGAAAATCCTACTTTCCTGTTAATTAATTAATGAATTATATTGTCCTTTCAACATAACTTCCTGGATAATTATTAGGAAATTATGGCCCTATGGACCTGAAATAAGGTGTTCTAAAGAAAAAACAGCACCTCACCTCATTTTGGTACAAGTAACTGGCAACACTGACCATCTCGCTTACGTACCACAGACTGCTAATTTAAAAGTGCTGTATAGTCAAGTGGTTGGAGTCCAATTCAAGTTTCAAATCGAGATTTGTAGGCCAGCGATGCTCTCGAGTGGAAACTTTGGAATTCACATTTCAGGCACATACAAATAAAGTTCGTAGAAAAATACGTTTTTTTGTAGTTCTTTTTTCTAATAGGGGAAGGAGCAACACATTATTTAATACAAAGAAGTCTCCGACAGAGGGAGACTTATACGTCCACCAGCTTCAAACATTTTCTGATTTTATATGAATATCTAGTTTCTCTCACATACTCAAATCACATTACCCATTTACACTGAGCAGGGCTCTACATGTGCGCTCTACAACGTGAGCGAACCAGTCACAACTCTTCACACATCAGACTTTAAAGCAAGACTATGGAACTTTTACAGAAGAAATAACACATTCGTCCTCTTGTTAATGAAACGTTAAATCCATAAGCAATAAAAAACACACTTGCTCAATTCAGTACACTAGGGGTTTTGCTGCTACAGCACCATGTAGAACTTATGGTGGCCAATGTTAGATAATATTAGCAAGTAAATATGGGTCTATAATGCGCATTACTGAGTCAGTTTGATGACTTTCTGACTCTTCTCCACTTGTGCGACTGTTACAATGACTTAGCATTCTAGCTAAATGGTAAACAGTACTGCTAAATGCTTCACAGGAGTTTATGCTCAACCGTAGGTTAGCATTTTTAGTATTTAGTGGTTAGCATAATACCATCATTGTCACTTGTAGCCGCTGTTCAGTAAAAGTGACATAGTCTGCCTTTAACAAGATGAGCAATGAGCAGCTTCATGAAGAAACTGAAACAGATCGCTGCTCCATTTTATTATCTTTAACAGTCTGGTTTTGTTACTGGGCGGGACTACATTGGCTGGAAGGGAAATATTCTCTAAGGCATCTGCAACGGCTTGGGCTACGTAAGGTATCGATGCACGCAGGTGTAGCGCAACCTGTTATAGCAGCATTTTGGTTAGTTAGCTAGCTTGGATGTCATAGGGCACTTGTTTAGAAGTCATCTAATGTTTCAGTATGACAGAGTGGGCTTGATGGGTACTACAGATCCACTGTTGTCATAAAGTGGAACCAAGAGAATAAAAACCCAGAGAGTAAAAGAATGTCTGGTTCTACAGTACAACAAAAAGTACATTCGACGGCAAAAACACCAAGCTTGCTGACTCTTTGTCGCTGCTATCCGACATAATCATGCTTCTTCCTGGACTGTCTTATTGCCCTGATATGACCAATGTAATTTTACAATATATAAATGATATAATATTGTTGATTTTTTTATGACATTCCAATACCTTGTCATGCAACTAGCAAAATTTCTTGAAACTGACAGAAGTATGAAACAATTCTATGTCCTGCATTTTGGGAACTCCACCACAACTCCACACCTTGGTCAAACATTCCCACAAGACAATTGTGCTACAATATTGGGCTTGCAGTCTACCCATCAGTCCACTGGTTCATGCACATTATAACTGAAAGACTTCAGTTGAAGCTCTGGAAGATTGTTTAACACTACACTTTATCTGGCTACTTAGTACAGTTGCCACTGTACAATCTCTATTCACCTTGCATCAGTACTGCACAGTCTGTAAAGCCACTATGTGTGGGATTTGAAAATGTCCAACTCTGGCGACACAGACAAAGCAACACAGACTGCACCAATTTCCACCAGGATTGCCTCTGTTTTCTACAACCTAAGCCATTAGAAACATTACAAACATTCCACACACAGTGACTTTAAACTGCTCCTTACTTGACATGCAACAGTTGAGCATGTACACTGGCTACGGTATATCTGCATTTTCTCACTGAGACTCTGAACATGCTCGACACTTTGGTGCTGGACTGTAATTCAAATTACACTACGAGGTGAAATTATAGAGTACATGGCTTTAGGTATTTACAAGACCTTTTCTACCACTGTTGGAACTACTGCTATTTTTGTTCATGGACTCATGTTACAACGGGAAAAAGGTTTTGGACAATCCAGATTTTATTCATACGTCAGTGGTTTTCTTACCGCACAAGCCAGACGAATCACTAATCATTTTCAGCATGTACTCATAAATATTTACTTGTTCATGTGCCCTTTCAGTGTCGCAGTCAAAGAACAAAACTCACTCTATGTCCTCATAAACGGGAGCATAGTAAAGTGATGATAAAAATATTCTCTGAGTATGTAGACTTTTGTAAATAAAAAGCTACAGAGCATAAGGCTACAGGGCTCTACGGGCCGTTGGCTTGCTCAGGTAATGGCAGAGAGTGAGTGACAACTACCAGCTGGTGGAGCGGTCACTCCAAACCATTCCTCCCTGAAAACTGCCTGAGGAGCCAGCAGAAGATACCTGTATATCCCCTTGTACCACGCCGTTTCCTCTCATTAAATATTCAACATAACAAACATAAAAAGGCAACAATAATATAATTATTATTATTACTCATTAACAACAGGATAGGACACTAATTTCACCAGAGAAAATCTTCAGTTGAAAGGGATTTTTTTCATCATCAGGATTTTAAGTCCCATTCATTACTACTGGGAGATCAGTGTTATCCCGCTACATGTTTCTGATCACATCCCTGACTCAACTGATGAGATTACGTGTTTCACTAATAATTGATCTAGAGAGATGTAATGTAGAGCACAGATTCTCAAACTTTACACCATCATGTGATAAAGGCTTTTGCTCAAACCCTCATCAAAGAAGACTTTTCTTGTCCTAATTACACAGTCTTTCAGTGTGGTCATTTCTATGAATGAATGGATGAATGAATGAGAGTGAAATGGAAGCTACAACAAGAACTGCCATACAGACCACAGACCCCTGGCCTGGAGTCATTACATGAGATAGATGCAGGTCACCATGAAGCACTAGAAGGATGTGCGTTGATAAAGAGTAGTGCACAGCCGGGAGGCAGCGGAAATTAAGTGCTGCTGTACACTCCTCAAAGCGGAGTTCAATTTACACTCTGCATGAAACACAGACTTACTGTAGAAACCACATGGATAACATGCAGAACTTTTAACTACACTGATTAATAACACAATCATTTGAAGTCAAACTGCGGGGCAACCACTCATGACTGTGTGTAGGCTGTAGTTAGTTTCATAGGGAGAAAATGACTCTGTGCAGGTGTGTTTTTTCATGCAAACAGTGCAGAGGTGTAAATTGAGCTTTAGGACTTCACTGCACAGTCTGGTACAAGTAACCTCTTTTGTAGGCGCTGAGAGGGTAGAAGGTGGCCACAACAAACTTCCCATCAAAGGTGCGGCCCGTCAGCAGCCTCTGAGCCTCTTTGGAGTCACTGGAGTTGGCATACTCTACAAAGACCTGGCGGACACACAAACGACATGCGGATGAATTAGTCGGTGAATGTGTGCGTAACCCCCGGAAGTCCACTGGATGTGGCTGCGTCACGTTCTGGTTGCGGTCTGGTGCTGTTGCAGATCAAAGTCCACTGGAAGCATTTCAGAGGCAGAGCATTTTTAAGCAGGCTGTGCTTCATCAGCCACATTTCAAATATTGTTTTTTTTGTGTTTAACAAGCATTATTGAATATATATACAGTATGTTTGCAGCTGTACTTTACATGTTTTACTGGCTGCACTGTCGCATGCCATCTTGTATGTATAAGGGACAGTGCACATTAATAAACTTTACTGTAAATGCGCCAGAGTTAGCCAAGAGGCTGTTTTTCATCTGTAGTCCCTGGACAGATGTTACAAGGTCACTCTAAAAACAGACCATAAGGTTAAAATTACTTAATCAATTAAGTCAATAAACAGAACTCCATATAATAAAACTGCTAAAATCATCTGTATCTTTATATTCCACTTCAACATATAAAAAGAGTAATAAGAGCATACTGCCCCTTCTTCCTCATATGTTACACCATTTTTTTTTTTACTTATCTTACTGCACAAAATATGTGCAAGAGTCTTCATAAAGTTTGCTGTGCTACTACCAAATGAAGTCTGCACATCTGAGACACAGTGGAGGTTTTCTATGATTAAAATAGCTGTGAAATAAAGGTTACTTCTTACAATGAGAATTCCCTGTAACTCCTTACGTTTTCAGTTTAATTGAAACACAGTAGAACAGAAGAACAGTCTAACCTGTCCTTTCCCTGGGTTCTCCTTGGGGATGAGCAGAGAAACCACTGAGCCGTACTTCTGGCACTCCTCTTTCATGTCCTCCAGGATGTCTGGGAGAAACGATGACACACATTTTTACTCACTTTAACCTCTGCACACTTGTAAGAAACAGGAAATCATTTCAAAGTTTCACTAAGTCATTCATAATTTAAAGACAGAAAAATGACAAAAAAAAAAAATATGGTGGTGTACCTTCATACTCTTCTTCATTGTGCAGATGGCTGTCATCAATGAGGTTGAGCAGACGCAGGACAGGAGAGGGCAGCAGGACCAGGTCCTCAATGTGAGGAGCTGACACACACAGGCACACACATACAAACACAGGTAAATATGGTGCACTGAGAAATGTGTTAATCTTAGTGGACGTCTCAAATATTGACACATACCAAAAGGAATACTGAAGAATGGGCTCAGCAGGGCAGTTTCAGCTGTGCATCTTTGCTTTGGGTCATTGAGGAGCATGCTGCAGACACAAAATAACAAAAGTCCAATGTAACTCAATTACTACAGACAGTTTAACTGCAGACAGCATTCCTCTGCTTACACAGGAAAGCAGGTCAATACACAGTATAGTGCACATCATAGTAGTCATATCCACACAATGTGAATTACACTGAATTGTGTGTGAGAACTTACCTTTTGATAAGGTCTCTGAGGTGATAGACAGGGATGGCAGGGCACACCAGACTGTTGCTGGCAAAAATATGGTCTACAATGGCAGCACAGTTATCCTAAAGGAGAGGAAAACAGATTGAAGGATACTATTTTTTTTTTTTTTAGTAAAAGGGTTCTGCACTATTACACTTTTCCTAATTCTTGTTTCTTGTTTTTATTCCATATGTTGTTCTATTTTTTTATTTGACTTTGTTAATTCAAGGAACAATTGTCATACCTACTGTTACAAATACAGATATCTTTCCTCTTACTTAATGTTTAATTACCGTCTTCAACCCGCAAACATTTCACCTGCAAGATTTTGAATATAGACTCAAAAAACAGCAAAAAACATCTAACGTCTAATGATGAAAGTCCACCAATTGTTTGAATTGATTATTCTTCTGTTCATCATCAAATCTATATGACTTTCGAACAATTCTAAACTGAAGGACATCTCAACCTTTCATGCTGCAAAGCAACTTTTTCTAAACATTTACACATTTTGAGACCTTCTCATTCCATTAAATCGATATCATTAATCTACCCTGAGTTGAGCTTTGTCATACCTTCCACTCCTGCGAGCGGACAGTGTCTTTGAGTTTCATTCCTGAGAACATCTCCAACAGGATGATGCCCAGGCTCCACAGGTCCACAGCGGACGTGCAGCCGGAGTCTCCCTCCACCTCCACCCCGGCCTGAGCGAGGCTGTTCTGAAACTCAGCCTCTGGAGCACGATACCCGTCTGTCTGGATGTACTTGACATCCTGGAGGAGGTAGGTTAGAAACACAATACTCAGTTATCCCAACTCCTCTTTTACTGACCTTCAAATTCCCACAGACACCCACCTGGTTTCCCTCTTTGAAGCTGAGGCCAAAGTCGATGAGCTTGAAGCACTCATCATCAGCGCTCCAGAGGATGTTGCGTGGCTTGAGGTCAGCGTGGACGTAGCCTTCTCTGTGAAGGAAGGCCAGAGCCTCCAAGATGTCTCTGGCACAGTGCTGGACAAGCCACATGGAGTGGCCCTGCTGGGGTCTGACAAAAAATATCATACTATGAAGTTAAACAGAAAGCGCAAGCTCTCCTAAATATATGAAGGATCTGCAGTGACTGCAATCACCATCATTCATTATACTGTTTCTTGTTTTTGTTTTAATGTGTGATGGCCACATGAACCATGTTCTGTACCATTCTACAATGGTCTGAATGCTCCCTGTTGTTACTCTGTAATATGCTGGGGCAAATACCAAATGCTTGGACTTTTTGGAAACCTGGTCAAATTTAAAGGGTCAGCTCACCCAAATTACAGAAAGGGCTTTTTTCCCCCTCTTGTATCTGTTGGTTATCTAACACAGAGCACTCACTGTCAGCAGTTATTCTGTCAGTTTTATACAGCCACTGGAACTAGAAATATTCTCTGTGAAAACTACTGACATCAACTCACACATTTCTCAGTTGTACTTTTTATTAAATTACAACTGTATGAACAAAGTTGCAACTTACAAAGAATACTGACACGGGCCTCCCACTGCGTGAGGATTTACTTTTTTTCAAATTTAAAAAGTAGAAAACATCTGCTAACAAAACACATCACCACATAGTTCACAACAGGGGAATTGAACCAGCCGTCCTCTGTATGGGAGTCAAAAGCTTTTGCCATTAAGCTATTTGTACCACACAAAGCATAGTGTGGCTACATACACTCAGTTGCCAGTTTATTAGGTTCACCTAGCTAAAACTACTGCAGCCTAACACAACAGTCCTGCAATAAATCCTCCCTTCATGAAGGTTATGATCACGTTGGAGGCTGTAGTTTGTGGTGCTGTTGAATTGTATTGTGTTATACTCACAGATGTTTCTATTATTTTGCTTCCCCCATTTACATCAATGAGGGTAGGCTAAATAACAGAAACACCTTTCTACCTCCTGCCACAGTCAGAGTTATACTGTATGAGAAGCAGTGACATCATTTCACTTACCTACCACCCTGGGTACCACCGCTGCCTCTCACCAGCAGCTCAGACACACTGACATCCAATAGCTCCAGCAGAAGACATCGGGTGGCAACACCCATACAGCTGTGGTTGGTGAACACCCCGTAAAGCGTCACTGAGAGGAGAACACATCTGTCATTACAAACAGCCAGGCCTGTACTGTTGCATTTACATGCTGTTTAAGAAACAGTAAATATGACCTTTCTACTAGACAATACCATTCGCTTCAGTATAAAGACAGCGACAGTATCATATGATCCTCATAATCTACAGAGGTATGTTCCACATAAAATCCTCTGCATTTGAATAAAGTTTAATTTTTTACAGTAGGTTTATAGAGCTAACTGCAGTGTTTTGCAGAAGACTGTGACAAAATAGAAAGCTGGATGTTTTACTGAAATCAGATCCTGTTTCATGGGTCATCATATGCAGAATTAAAAAGCAGAGCATAACTATTAGTAAATGGTTTTACAGAATATTTTACCAGGTGCATACCACTGATGACAAGCACGTTTGATACATGCTTTGCCTGCTGCGTTACCATGAGTCTACATGTTTTTACACTGAGTGACATAATTACCGATGTTCTTATGTCCCTGGATGTCTTCCAGCACGGACCTCTCCTTGTGATACCCGTAATCTCCTCCCTGAGTGTCGGCCTGAAACTCCTTGACAGCGGCGGTGGTGGCTCTGCCTGAGCTGACCTGGTACACCGAGGCCGAGACTCCCTGGCCGAGCCGCGACTGGACGGTCCATATCTCGCCGAAGATCTCGAACAGTACCGGCTTCATGCTCTGGTCCACGCTACCCTGCGACTGCATGATGCTGTCCGGACGCGGTGCCTGTACCTTTGCGCTCGGCTCGGAGGAGCCGCAGTGAGCCATTGGGCGACGGCGGACGGGAGACGGGAGACAGGAGGAGATGAGCCAGCTACTTGACAGGTGGGAGCAGCTGCAGGAGCATTGCAAAGCGGGCTTTATCAGCGCCACATAAAAACTACCAGGACGTGTCAACGACAGCTAGCAGACAGTCCAGCTACGCCGACAACCTTGTTAAAACTAAGCACGGAGCAACACCTGGACATATTACACTACTGTTTGCTTACTGAGGCTGTCAAAGGAATTCACGCGAGTCAGCTGACAAAAAGTTAGCTAACTAAGCTGCTCCAAAGGGCTAAACTAGCCCCCGAGTGTGGGCACAAAAACAAACCACTTCCACGGCGCGCAGGAAAAAGCTTCCCCCATTATGAACCAGATAATATTACGCCATTTGTATCGGATGTAATAACTTCAAAAACGGTATCAGTTTTAACTACAGTAAAGTTTTGCCTGAGTTGTAACTCAGGTTGTTGATATCAGCCTAACTTCCGTTTCTGCTTTCCTCCCTGCATGTTTGCGGAGCACCTCCTCCTGCAGTCTGCCCCCTGCCGGTGAGGAGTGGCCCTACATTTTCTCTTCCTGCCAAATGTTGCCATCAAAACGTACATTGCTTTAACATTTCAGGCACATAGAAATGGCATTGTCTTGCCCTGCTTGTGACAGTGGTTTCAAATGTACTCATATACATTTTACAGGACTATTTAGGTTACTGTAAATACTGTTATCATACAAGTCATCTGTCCAAATGTCTGCACACATAAAATGTATTTATCACTGTTGTGAGGTTTGATTTTGCATTTTTATGTTGCCAGTGTTTCACAAAAATGCCTCAAGCAACTGAAGAAAAAAAATTCTATGTGCTGCTCCATGGAGGGTTCCTGCCTCTTTCTCTTCCTTTGAGGCCCTCCCATGTCCCTCATCTCCTCTTTGGCCAGGGGGCAGAACACAGACATTTATCATGTGGTCCTCTGAAGTATAGTCGGACATCCAACCACTCCCCTGTGTTGTGTGCTGCATAAAATAAATCAAGTTGCAGTTTTTTCCTTCTTCGTTCCTGTGGTCTACTTTCAAAAGTAACACATTATAAACCGTGTCAGGGTAG
>NTHP01000318.1:549549-565689 GCA_003416845.1 Oplegnathus fasciatus | reverse complement strand
GGTAATAGACATAAAAACTCTGGACCACAATATGTCAATAATAACTTTTTCAGCCTAGAGAATAATTATGAAGTAATGGCCAGCCCTTCCTGGAGCTTGGTGCGGACATGACAGTTCTCGGTACTTCCATCAGAGAACAAACAAGTCAAAAACATGGCGATGGAATCACAGAATGACACTTCCAATGAATCTAATTTATGTGAGGTGAATTCAGGTTGATGTTAGTTGATAAATGGTGAAAAACTGTACTGCAAAGACCTGCACTGACAGTAATAGCTGTGGGTGGATTTGAGTGTCTAGTCCTTTGACACAGAGAGGACCAATTACAGAGACCTGGTCAGTGTCATGAACAGCAGCGTCTGTCTGATGAGACTTGGAAGTTCATACTGTACCACACAACCAAAACAACAACAACAACCAACTCATTTGAAGCCATTAAGATTTTTTTTTTTAGATTTGGGTTGCTCTTATTGATCGGTATGACATTAAATTGCTTCACACAGGCAGTATGTATTCTCTAATTCATTTTTTTTTTACTTATGCTAAAAAGATCTAGAAACAGTGCCTCTTAACAATTAAGCTTAACATCTCCAACCTAATGCCTTACCCTTTAACCTATAGCAATAAATGTACGTACTCAAATCTAATGCCACATAAAAATTTGCTATAATTAGGCAAAACATTACACCTAATTTATCTTCAGCACATATTCCTCCTATTTCTGCCTGCTTATAACTTTGCTATGTCTTTTCAAGCAGGGTTTTGTGTTGAAACGTGACTTGATCGTATAAAGAATATTTTAGCTGTTGTAGTAAATTAACTGTCAGAAGCCAAATGATTTTATTATCCCAGGCTCCATTAACACAAATATTAAGTTTGGTATTTGAACATTTCCCATTATTTCACAAAACACATTTTCATTTCTGAGAGTGAGAAACTTAGAAGCAATCTTCCAGATTCAGTTTAGACCTTTAAAAACAACATGAATATTTTTCTGCTGAGGCACTGATATCTCCTCACAGGGTCTGGCAAGGGTTTCCACCGGAAATAGGGGAATTAGCATCCCGGAAAGGGAAACGTCACCAAAATGAGGTGGTGTTTTTGAACATTTGGGAGAAAACAACACTCTTGCATACTTGTCCTGCTGAGGAGGACTAGAAGAAGCGGTCCTTGTTTGAAGTCGCAGGTTTTAAAAGCTTGAAACAGTAAGTTAAACTTGAGGGCAGAGAGCTGCTGCTGACGAGCTAATGTTATGTCATTTCACAAGTGAGCTGAAGCGACTATGCAGTCATTCAAATGTCAGCTCCTAAAGCAGATGTTCCGTCCTTTATGTTTCGACACGGGCAAGCGGGTGAGTTAGTCTGTGACTTTGCAAATGGCTAACCTCAGGCGCCGAATAAAAAGCGGATAGCAACGCGAAGTGCAAGAGTTATTTTTAGGAGAAGCTAAAGCTAGCTAGCTGCTATCTGAACCAGAGCCGGAGCGGAGCTGATGTTAATGTGCTCAGGATGGCAGAGGGACCACAGTGGTTTGTCTCAACGCACTGTGTAACGTTAGTAGCCTAGTCCCTACATATTGCATCACCCAGTGCTTGCTAACGATTGCTACATATCAATGCAAGCTTTACTTCGTGAACTGGTCTTCGCGTTTTGAGGTGCAAAGGCTGCTGAGCTCGAGCTCAATAGGTGTGGCTGCCGCGCGTGACCTGAAAATCAGCTGACAGACCTGGATTTTGGAAAGATTTGGAAGAAGTCCGTTTTTTTTCTGACCATATTTCAGAAAGCATTGGTGCTTCACATGACTTTGGTTTCATTCACAGAGGAAAGTCAAGTCTGTTGAAACAGAATAAATGAAAAAGTAGACAAATATAACAGGAAGAAAATGTTTTAGTGCGGTGATAGGTGGCCACTTATTGAATTACAGGACTGTTTTTAATTCATTGTGACTTTCAATTTTAGTTTTGACAGAAGAGGAACGCAGAAAAAACATGTATGCCACAAAGTGCTTTTTTTTTTTTACTTCCCTCTAAACTTTGTGTTCTCTTGTAAATTATTTAATATTTGAACTTCTTCAGGATTCAATAGTTATTGTAATAACACATGGAAGAGAAATAGTCTTTGGTTGAACTGATCAGAAATTGTAGAAATGTGAAACCAATGACGAGGGGGCGCAAGAAGACATTGTTTTGTTTTAAGGGGTCACAAGCCAAAAAAGGGCTGGAGGAACTGTTTGAGATCATCAGGAAGTCCGTGTGCAGCCGACCAGCTAAATGCAGCTTCAGTGTTTGGCTCTGATTCGAGGTCCTGCTAGCTGACTGATTCCTACAGATCTACTAAGTTCATTTTCTTCGAGCATATCAGAAATGTATTTTGTGATTTGTAAACTGTCAGCAGTGTAAAGATTTAAGAACAGGGGCTCAGTTCTCCAGGTTCCTGTTAGAAGCAGCAGTCTGAATGTGTAGAAGTTGTCTAATGGTCCTTTTGGGACAGTAAACAAAAGCTCATAACAGTAGTCCACCTGCTGGAGATGAAGTCATGAATGCTTTTCTCTAAATCTTGTCTGGACATGACACCTCAAATTCTTGCTATTTGTTGATAAAAAGCTGTTTTACTTATTGCCTGTATGTGGCTGCTGAAGCTCAGATCTGAGTCTGTGACAATACCAAGATTTCTAACTTGGCCTTTAGTCTTTAGTGTTCTGCTGTATGGCAAAACTTTGAGTGTTTTCTCCTTGTTGCCATATGCAATGATTCCTGTCTTATCTTTATTTAATTAAAGAGCCTCCTAGAGAGTGTTTTGTGACATTACAGCATTTTGTGCCTTATCAAGATTTCAGTTCAGTGACTTTTACGGGAAATGCAAGTCAGCACTCCTTCCTCTTCCTTGGAAAGTCGGGCCTGGCTGAGCTTCTATACATGTTTGTGCTCATTGTTCTTCAAAAAGAAGTAAACCAGAATAGAATGGGACCCGAGTTAATGTTAGTTACTCCAGAATGGGGAAAAACCTCTCCACACTTTAACATTCCCACCATATGTAGAAGTTTTATGTTGTTGTTGTTACATTAACACCTCACGCAGCAGTCTCCTGATGTAAGCTCTCCAGCTGTAGCTGTAAAGTTTAAACAGTGATTCAGAGAAATGTCGGTGTTTGGTCAATGCTTTATCAGTATGTCTTTGAAAGAGGTGCGTTGGGAATGGACACTCTCCCAGTAAGCTATATAATCCCTTCTTTTGTAGAGCTGGCTTTATATCTTTGCTGCTCATGCTGTATTCAGGTCTTCAGGTGGTCTCTTCAGGTCTGCCTGCTCTTGCTTTGGATGAAACTAGTTTTGGGAAAGAAACTTTCAATTTAACTGCAGTTTGATGCTGGGGTAGCGTTTGTTTAAACAATTTTCTGTAATATAGCAATATGAATGATTGTACAACAGTGCTGTAACTCCTACTGAACCTCTCATGACCTCTTGCTCCTGTAATTCCTTCGCAGATTCATACCCATCACATTTCACCCCACTCACAGAGTCAGCTTGCAGTACAATGTTTTCTGTTGTGGTATTATAAGCTACTTCTAGTTCTATTTCTCCCACATGCGTTGTTTTCTATGCCTTAAAAGTTTTTTGTTTTCTTTGTCAGAGACCAAGTTTTGCATCCATACATTCTTGATGTGTGGCCTTTTATCTAAACATGTTTGAACTTGATGATAGTGAATCATATTGTGCGTTGCTACACCAATTGAGCTTATTCTGGATGTCTCAGTACTAGGGCTGCAACTAACAATTATTTTCTTTATCGATTAATCTGTCGATCATTTTCTCGATTAATCGATTAGTTGTTTGGTCCATAAAATGTCAGAAAATGGTAAAAAAAATATTGATCACTGTTTCCCAAAGCCCAAGGTGACGTCCTCAAATGTCTTGTTTTGTCCACAACCCAAAGATATTCAGTTTACTGTCACAGAGGACTTAAGACACCAGAAAATATTCACATTTGAGAAGCTGAAATCAGAGAATTTGGACACTTTTTCTTAAAAAATGACTCAAAACGATTAATCGATTATCAGAATAGTTGCAGATTAATTTAATAGTTGACGACTAATCGATTAATCGACTAATCGTTGCAGGTCTACTCAGTACTCCTCAAGACTTTGCACAATCCTTCTTGTATTTATCCAACTCATTTGTCAATCCAATTGAGCTTGTCAAACTGCTTATGTAGAGCTTTCTCCTCCTAGTGATGTATTTACTTTACAGTTACTCTCCCTGACCTCAGTAATGATTTGTTCCATATGTTTACATGTGGCATCCTTTGCCTCCATTTGCTTGTTGCATTTCTCTGTTACAGTTTGTGGAACAGTGAAAAATAAATATCTCCAGTTAAATAGCTTAATAAGGCTAATGAGAGGGGTGTATTTTTACACAAAATTCTTGCTACTGCAGCTTTAAGCATCCGAGTAAGCCAAGCAGCTCCCCTCACTGACAGAATCATGCTCTCCTTGTCCTTTTAAGGTGCTTCTGAGAGGCATGAATGACTTTGCAGTTCTCAACACAGGGCGGAAGATGCCCCTCCTTGGACTGGGAACATGGAAGAGTGAGCCAGGAAAGGTAGAGGCTGCACATATATCCTCTTTAAAAAAACTGGCTTCTTTATATGATCTCTCTCTTACAGACAAATGTCAGGAAACAGGCAATATTGCATTCTGCTTTCTGTCTCTGCTCATTCACTTCCCCTCATCCTCTATCAAAATACAGAACTATATCTGCAATTTCAGATATTAAAGCTACACTAATCAAATTTTTTTGTATCAGCAATGAATCAAATGACTGTGTGTTAAGTCAAAAGTGTTGCTCGTAGTGAGGAACCCACATTATCACTGGACTCTGCAGCTCCCGTCAGCTCTGCGGAGCATTTTAGCCTCTTTAACTTATTGTTTTGGTTTTGAGGCCTTCAACTTACTGTTTTGGTTCAGTCTCACTGCTCTCATCAACCTCGTTTCCACCAGCAGCAGGCAGCTGTTTTCAGTGAAAACAAAACTCTTGATAAACCCACTGTACACTACCTGCCCAACACCAAACAGTAGAGAGCAACTAGCTGGTGAACATAGTGGAACCTTTAACAGCTAATGCGCCAGATATATTTTTTTTCAGGAGTTGGTGGAGACAAAACAGTTAAAAGGAGAGCGAATATATGTCAGATAGACAAACACATGACTCTGAATGAATGCCAATGTTGCTCTGTAAGTGCTGGATGTGTAAATAGGCAACTGTTTACTGTTTAACAAGTTCACCATATCAACTTCATAAGGTAATAATGTCAATCTTGCAAGTTCCACTGCCCCCAAGTGGCCAAAAAATAATGTAATGCTGCTTTAAATATAGAGGTTTGACAGAGCTACGCAACCAAATTTGAAAAATCTGTTACATTTTTGTGTTTCCTCCAGGACAAACAATGAACATGAAAGACTGAATGTGTAGCTACTCACTGAACATAATGTGTAGAAGTTCCACATCTTGCCAGTTGATAGCTGTGATGGCCAAATAGTCTATAGGTACAACCTCTCAAGTGAGTGTTCATCAGTTAACATTTTAACTGGTGTCCTTTGCCGCTGTCACAGGTGAAACAAGCAGTTATTTGGGCGTTGGAGGCTGGGTATCGCCACATTGACTGTGCAGCCATCTATGGAAATGAGGCTGAGATTGGAGAAGCCCTACAGGAGACGCTCGGCCCCGGCAAGGTAAAACACCTTCACCAAATTGGGGGTTGATAGATAGATAGATAGATAGATAGATAGATAGATAGATACTAGGGTTCAGTAATCACTTGGCCAGATGCTGAGATCTTTGTCTTTCAGATTTCACTGTCCAGCCTGGACTTGGCTGTCTCTGTCCTGAAATTTCAAGGCACAGTCCCTCCCTAAAAATGACACACTACATGTTGACATCTTGTCTGTGCACCAGGCCCTGAGACGAGAGGATGTGTTCATCACATCCAAGCTGTGGAACACCCGACATCACCCAGAGGACGTGAAGCCGGCCCTCCTGAAGACCCTGAAGGACCTGAAGCTGGAGTACCTGGACCTCTACCTCATCCACTGGCCCTACGCCTTCCAGTGAGCTCAACCTCCACCAAGGTCTAATAATGAGATGATTGGCTCATCATCCCGAGAAAACCACCTTTTGTTTTCTTGAGACAATGAGATAATTAATTAGTAGTCAGTTATCCTGAGATAACGAGATAATTAACTTGCTATCTCGTTAGTTAACTTTTTAACTTGGAATGTGATTTAAAAATATTTTCTGACAAAGAATAAATTGTTATATAGGAAAAAAATTAAGTTATGAAACTGCATTCATATTCCAACCATTTCACTCTGTGTAGACCTTAAACTGAAACTTGCAGAGGGGCCATATTTTAAGGAAATAAATGGAAAGCAAAACCACAGTTTTACTTTTTTTTCCACTTCAGTCCTTTTCCTTTTAATTTCTTTAATGTGACTTCCTGTGTGTATCTCCTAGACAAGGAGACGATCCTTTCCCCAAAAAGGAGGACGGCACCCTACTGTATGACGACATAGACTACAAGCTGACCTGGGCTGCCATGGAGAAGCTGGTGGGGAAGGGCCTTGTCAGATCCATTGGCCTGTCCAACTTCAACAGTCGGCAGATTGATGACGTCCTGTCTGTTGCCAGCATCAAACCCACTGTCCTACAGGTACAGGGCGAAAAAGTTTATTTTAACTGGTCCAAACACGTAAAGTGTGAACACTGTTGTAGCATGTCTCAAGTTTGGCGTTCTGAAAGCTACGGATGAAACTGGTACCGCTGTGTTTTGGTCGGACAGGTAGAGAGCCACCCCTACCTGGCCCAGGTAGAGCTGCTGGCCCACTGTCGGGACCAGGGCCTAGTGATGACGGCCTACAGCCCTCTGGGCTCTCCTGATCGGGCCTGGAAACATCCAGATGAACCTGTTCTGCTTCAGGAGGCTGTGATGGCCACCCTCGCAGAGAAATATAAAAAGTCCCCTGCTCAGATTATCCTGAGGTGATTTTACTCTTCAGTTAACTGATGACATTGTATCCCACTGTGCAAGTGTATGTACTTTGTTAACAAACACACTCACAGGCTATCTTAGAAACAAGATTTCTTGACATTTAAAAAAAGTCTTGAAGTTTAAATATAAGATCTTAAAACAATAAAAACTTTTCACATGTTGGTAGCACAATATGCATCCCATCTGCTTTACTAAATACAGCACAATAGCACTTACATACACATCTGTAGCTTCACATCGTCAGTCAAACTCTGCCGGTTTTAAAAGGTTTGTTTCTGTATTTAACATTTTTAAATGGATTACATGTAGCATTAAAGTTCTACAGTCATTATGTGCCATAACAGTTGGATATGTAAAACAATGTCTCATATCAAATGCAGTGAGCAGTTTAAATACAGATATTAAGTGGTGCTGTGGATCAGAAATACAGAGTCAAGCAACTGTTAAACTTATAATGATTCTGGCATGCTTTGAAAAACAGTTTATAGCATTGTCAGGTACACTTGGTTTGTAGTAACAGGGCTAAAATATGCACTGGCATGGTCAAGGAACTCTCCAGTGACCATCAGTACATTTCAGCAATTTTCAAGTTTTTTGTATTTGCAGGTGGCAGACACAACGAGGAGTGGTAACAATCCCCAAGAGTGTGACAGAGTCCTTTATCAAAGAGAACATCCAGGTGGGGTAAAATTTCAGTCCTGGCAATTATTTTCCAAAACATGAGGCTATTTTTTTAGATGGTCTTCTTAATGAGATTTTCTCAATTGTAGAATGTCATTTAGGTTCAGTTTTTGCCTGCACCTGTACTTGGCTAATTATGGTGAAAAAGCTGTGCACATTTTTGTACAGCTCTAGTTTACAATTGCAAAGTATGTTGTGTGGGCTGTGAGGTGTTGATATTTGTGTTTGTTGTCAGGTGTTTGACTTCACCCTTGAACCAGAGGAAATGAAAAGTATTACAGCTCTAAACAAAGGCTGGCGCTACATTGTACCAATGATCCAAGTGAGTAAGCTTTATATACTATATCTCTCATGGTTAGTACAGTTCTGTTTACATTTTCCAGTCTGCAAGGAATCCTTATGTCCTATCTAGCTCAAATCACAAGAGATAATATGTAGTATGTGATTTTAATAGAGATAGTGTTCTGTGGTGAAGCTTTTTTTATCCTGCAAAAGTAAAATGTAATTTAAATGCCCAGCATATTGGCACAAACGTCAGATACTAAATACATTACTGGACAGGAGAGGGAAATGTATTAACTTTGGTTTGAATGTTGCAGGTGGAAGGAGAACGTGTTCCCAGGGATGCAGGACATCCACACTACCCTTTCAATGACCCCTACTGACGACTCTCGCTACAACCTGAATTTGTGCCTTCAACAACCCCACCAACACCACCCTCCCACATCATTAATAAATGTTCCTGGATCCTGGCATTGGAATTTGTCTTTAGATTATGTCGAATCCTGCACTTATCATTACACCATTTCAAGTTACTGTTGGTGATGAAGACTGGAAAATCTGGTGTGACTGTATACATACTATACACGTTATTTTTTAAATAAACATTTTGTTACTTCATTTGCAGGTGTCTTTATTTTTAACTAGTTGATCATTTATGAATTCCTGTGGAACAATGGGGTGTTGTACGGTGAAGAAATGTAACTACAAATGTCCATCAATCTGGAGTTAAGTACCATATATTTAATACTGTAATGCCGACGGTGAAGTTTGTTTCCAAGATTTTGACTCTGTATGGTGTCAATCCATCAAAACTGTGACGTTTCTTTAAATCTGATCACATTAGACAAGAAAAATATGACTTGAGGTATTCTATTGTTCCACAATGCCATATATACTGTACATCTTGTGAGTCACTCTGCTGTAGTAACTTTAAAATACTGGAATGTTGCAAAGGTCTGTAGTGGAGTGTAATTGTTTACAGATAATTCTTCTTTCAGATCAGAAATGTTGCCACATTTTTAAACACTGAGTTTCTTTTGGGATTTCCTTTTAACCAATGCATTAAAACAGAGTGACCGTCATGAAGGTGTAACACTTTATCATTCTTCTGAATTTACAAGTGACAGCATTGATGCTTTGCACTATTTCACCAGCAGAAAGGGGTTCATCTCATTCAAATCACACAATGAATTTACAAAACAATCCAATTCATCCACAGAGGCTTAATATTGTATGATTTTTAACACAAATTTAAAACTCAATGTACAACATGACTGCACTACAAAAGCACTCCAATCTTCATGGCATGTTCTATGACTGATTAATAACAAACACTAATTCTTCCCATAGTAAAAAAAATATTATTTAATTATGTACACAACTAATTTTAATAAGAATGATATGGTAAACGTCTCTTCTTCCACACACGTGGGTTCAGTAATCCAGGACATTCAGTACCAGTGGTCAGATATGATGGTAGTCTCTCATCTCCTGCAGCACCTCCTCTAAGGCATCCTCCATTGTCAGTGTGGGAGGTCTGTGCTTGCGAATGTACTGTGGAAAGAATGAAGAAATGTTGTAGACAAATGTATATATGTGCGTGAATTATATACAGGTTTCAGAAAGCCGTATTTTAATCTTTTAATGCAGTTTGGAATTTGGACTGTAACACCAATTTAAAGGATGACTGGTTTCTGTTCCTTTTACTTGTCTGTCTCATGGTATTGATTGGTTTTCCACCACACTGAATGACAGACCAGCTACAACAGTCAGTGAATGCAGGAAAGCTGTGCGCAATAATTGTCTCATCATGCAGAGTGATAAATATGGTGAGAAAATGTGAGTGTTCTCTTACAAATCGGACATTCAACCAGTGATGAAACAGTCATTTCCTTTGTACGTCAAACTTTGCAGTAAAAAATAACGATAACTCTACATTATTATGCAATTGTTGTGTAAATATGCTTTACCTCCTGGGTGTCCTCCAGCGTGGTGTACCTGTAGTTTGGGGGCTCCAGGCTCTGCACCAGGCTGGAGTGAAGATGTCGGCTGCTTTCGATGAACCGCCTTGTCGTGGCAAGTTGCTGTTTCAGCATTTCATTGAGTGCAAATACAGCTGGATTGAAGGTGCTGAGAGCTGAGGGGGGGACATGTGACACGCACATAACAACTAAAGCATCAGTACCATGGCTTTAGCACTCCCAAGCACAAAGCACATTAACTGGGTTTATGGCAAATGTGGTCTTACTTGTGAAGGACTCTACTACTAGTACCAATAGTGTGAGATGAAAAGAAGTAAATGATTGTCTTCACCAATACCCCACAACAACCGATTTAACAAATACGCAGAGTTAAATGAGAAGATTGATACCTATTGATGCCTACAGTATGTCTGTATGCTAACTATGTAGCTACAGCCAGGAGATGGTTAGCTTAGCTTAGCATGAAGACTGGAAACAGGGGTAAACAGCTAGCCTGGCTCTGTCCAAAGGTAACAAAATCCACCAACCAGCACCTCTAAAGCTCTCTAATTAACATGTTATATCTTGTTTGTTTAATTCGCACTGGGGCTATTTCTTGACCAGGCGCAGTGACTTCCTGGAGTCTTGTCTGGAGTCTGTGCTAAGCTAAGCTAACCGTATCCTGGCTGTAGCATTATATTTAGCATAAAAACATGAGGTTGGTATCAATCTCCTCATCTAACTACTTGGGTGTATTTTCCCAAAATGTCAAAGTATTCCTTTAATAACTTCAAACAGTCTAGTGTAGCATGGCATGGATATATCTTGGAAACATTTTGCAAGCATGTGTGTTTTTTAGATGTTTTTAGCACACATTGCCAGTTCATCTGTAAAGGGAGACTGCTAGCTATGAGCAGCAACTAGTATAAGTCACAGTATTAGCCATTCAGTCAGTCCAAAAGAACAATCTTCCTACATGTGCCATTGCAGCACTAAGCAGTAGACCCTTTGAACCTGAGTTTAACTTTAATCATGTATACATTTTAATTCTCTCTCCTCACTTGAACTACACCTGATGTTTTAAATGTTGTAAGCCTTACAGTGTGCCCCTTCGGCATTCAATTAATTGTGTTCTTTACCTCTAATTAGTAAAGCTACTTCCATGAATTTCATGTTTTGGTTTTAATGGACCATTTTATTATTACAGCTGCCATCCCATATAATTTTTTATTCCATAAATATCATTCTATTTATTCCATCATCAATCCTGCAAAATTCAATAGCATTTCATCCATAGGTGGTGCAACAGCACCAACTTTAAATGGCCCTACCACAGCAGTCATCCTTGTACAAACGCTAATACTCTCCAAAAACTATAGTTACCATCTGGATCCATGTGGTTTTAAACATTTTCTATTATCTATTATTATTATTCTAATATAACAAATGTAAAAGATTGAGCCTCCAGAGGAAGTACTTTCTAATCTTCTGTGTGTATGCATGTTGTATTTTGTTCCATTTCATTGGCTCTTACCTTCCACAATTTCTGCACTGAGAGTATGAGCAACTACTGGGCTGGGATCCATGTAGGCCATGCCCACTGCAGGAGCCAAAGTAGCCATACCTACGGAGAGAAGAGAGCCAGAGATAAGAATTAGACATACTGAGCATGCAACACCTCTACTTTCCATATGTCATTGTCAAATTAATCCTGATAACTTGATGATTATTGTGAAGAACTGTTACAGTGGTAATGATGATTGGTGGCCCTACCATATCTTAGATATACAAACACCATGTATGGCAGACTAACCGGCAGGCCATGTGTAAGGCAGTGGATCAGGCTGAGTCTGGACTGCTGCCTCTTTTAAAACCTTTCTAGTTGAAGCTCGCCTCCTTGACTGGCGAGATAAAGTCCGGCTGCCATGTGATACCGAAGATCTGGAGGATCTGGACACCCTGCTTCTGCTGAGTGTTTGACTGAGATCTGAGGTCCGTGAGCTGTAGGAGCGACTTGTGTCTGAGAAAGTGCCAGAATAATCATCTTCTGTCCTCCCACGGGATGCGTCTGAATCCGAAGCCTCTTCTCTGACCTCCGATACAACCTCCTCTTCATCTCCATCTCCTTGCACATACTCTGAAATCTGGCTGGCACTGTAATCTGGTTCTGTCCTGCTCTCACTCTCAAAGTCACTTTGGTAGTCCAGCACGTCCTCCTTCTCCTGCTGATCCTCTTCCTTCTCCTTCAATCTTGGCAACTGTTGATGTCTGTTTGGGGATCCAGGAACAGGGGCGCTGTGTTTGGATTCCCTCTGTTTAGGCAGCAGGAAGAAAGCCAACACACATCACTCTAAGGAGTCCTTCAGGGGATTTGACCAGATCCCCAGTAAAGACAGAAAAAGCTCTATTTTACTATAATTCATGAGACATTTTCTCAACTAGTGGATGCATAATAATGGTCATTGTAATTCTACTGGTATCATTCTGACAACAATTATCTCCCTGTACAATAAAGTGCAGACAGATACTAAGTCAACAATAATTATATCAAATGAGGGTGCATGATCTCAATGTGTCCATCTGATTTTTGTGGGCCACTTAAAATCCACATTGGTTTACCACACAAGTGCATTTTCATTTAGTATGGTTGGCTCCTGTGGGAAGAATGTCTAACTCAGTCAAGATTAGTGCTCTACCCCTTAAAATCCATTTGTTTTACAACCTAGATCTTATTATTATTAAATATGACATGCACAGAGCATTGACATAAACAATCAGACAGGTCTTTAAGTTCTCAGTTTAACCACTTTAAGTAGTAAAGTTAACCTTTGCCTTAATTTTCGCCACCAAATAACTGTTTTCATCAGTTATTTGGTGCTCCACATCTATTAGCTACTTTACTTTCTACTTAAATTTTGATCTATGCACGTAACATTTCCTGTGTGTGTGCAGTTTTTTGTTTTTTTTACAACACAGCTGATGATTGTAACAGACCTTTAGTGTATGATCATTTTTGGTTTCACTTTCAGATAATTACTTAAAGCTGCACTAACCAATATTTTTATATCAACAATGGGTCAGACGATGATGAGTGATGTGAAAGGTGTCACGTGTAGTCACAATGACTAAAAATAATGGTCACATCCACATCACACATCCAAATAGCATTACATATTACACACAACTAATTTGTAACTTTACTTCATTCCGCCGTACTTAATTAGCTTTACTTTTTTCTTTTTTTACTTTTACTTTTCACCCACCTCCTTTCCTGACGTTTTCTCAGTAAATCCAAGGGTAGCAGGGACAAGGTCGTCTAAAGTCATCACATTTATCTTGAAGTCTGCAATAACACAAGATCACAACAGAATTTTATAAATGATAGTGTATGTCCACATTATTTAGTGTGCTACTACTATTAATGCATAAGGTATCAAATATACATTAAAAGCACCTGGTGAGCAAAAAATTAATGTCAAAGCTGCTGTAATTAAAGTCTCATAACAAGGTTATATGTTCAAAAGTGGTGCATGTCAGAATGTATAATAATATATGTATAATTTCCCCCCTGAAAGCATAAGAATGGTGCTTATATATATATATATATATATATATATATATATATATATATATATTATATTCCCTGCACAGCAACTCATGTTCATCCCATTCTCTGTTAATTATACAAACGGATGATTTATGTACCTTGCTGTCCATCTAGGATGCATGAGATGAGGAGAGATGAATAAAACATGATTAATAAATAAAAATGCCATATAATAGGGTGGGTTGAGCATTTTGGCGTCCATAAATCATTAAAATGATAATCTTGAGACACTGGTATAACTGGTATATACATAAGTCTTATTGACTCTTGATCTTAGTAACTACAACACTTACTGCCATCTTTCCTGATGTATTTGATGCCCCGATGAACATTTCTCACCTTCAGAAGAAACTGCACTCATCTCACTGTGGGGATCTTCAGAGCCAGGCCCAACAGGGAAGAGCTGCTCCAGAGAGAGGACCTCACTGCGCCCTGACATGGAGGAGAGGGAACGCTGCGGACTCCCCGCCCTGTGAGGGGAGTTCAGTCTCCCCGGAGGAGAAGGGGAGACACGGGGAGGAGAGGGGGAAGGGGACAGCACAGAAGGGCTGAAGTGGGCCTGAGCCTGTCCGGTGAATCGAAAAGGAGAACTACGGTGAGAAGGAGAGGCAGGGGAGTGAGGTGGTGCTGTGGTGGAGGATGATGCAGGAGGGACAGCAGCGGGAGGAGGTGTGGAGTGGACCTTCTGATTGCTTTGGCTCAACATCTGAGAGAGAGGAAAAAATGTATTATATTGAAACCACAGGGTTTCTGCAGGTTTCACAAACTTAAATTATTCATACCAGCCAAAGTATGAAAGTATGATGGAAAACCTGGGATGATATGGCTTCGAATGATTTATTATTATGTCACATCTTTTCTTTTACCAGCAGTACCATTTCTACTGATATCATTTAATTAAATCAACACGACCTGGACAAGCAGCATGAAATGGATGGATGGATGGATTCATTTATGTTTTTGCTAAAACTTGCCAATTATGGTACGATGAGCTTCCTAGCTACTGTAGCTACCAGTAGTGACAGTATTTTCTACAGATCTGATGGTGTTGACTGAAACTCCACAAAAAACGATTGGACAGCCTCCTGCAGAACAATCCACTATCTCAACAATCCCAATTTTAGTGGCTTTGGTGCGTACATGTCTTGCATTGTCAACAACCACCTCTACTTGCATTGTGCACCAAAGCTTACAGTCCTTCTTCTGAGTATCATAAGTCAGTCAAACGAGAACACACAGACATCACACACATAGTAATAAAATCAGCGCAACTACTCTTTCCAGTGATAGCTGTTTCTCTGGTGATCCATAAATATATTTTGAACACAGTGAAAAAAGTTGTTTCTTCTAACTTCAGCTTCTGAGAATGAAAAGTAACCAGTATCACACTAAAATAGGCTTGATTTTTAAGTGCTGTGATGGCCCCAGTGGTGTCATCTGGGAGTTTGTATATGCTTCTAACCTGTGTCTCTCCCCTGCAGGTGACTAATTGCAGTAATTCAGTGCACCTGGTCCCGGTGTCCTGTACTTAAATACTTAAGCCACGGCTGCGTTCATTCACTCTCTCTCTCTGCTTCCAGGTGCTTCCAGGCACCTGCTTTGGGTTTGGTTTGTTACATCCTTTAGTTACACTGAAAAAAAATATAAATGCAACACTTGTGTTTTCTCTCCTATTTTTCACAAGTTGAAATAAAAAAATCGAAGACTTTTCTATGCACATAATAGATATATTTCTCTCAAATTTTGTTCACAAATGTGTTTAAATCTGTGTTAGTGAGCACTTCTCTTTTGCCAAGATAATCCATCCACCTGACAGGTGTGGCATATCAGGATGCTGATTCAACGGTATGATTAGTACACAGGTGTGCCTTGGGCTGGTCACAATAAAAGGCCACTCTAAAATGTGCAGTTTTGTAATTTGCCTCATGCAGCGTGACACATCTCCGTCGCACACAGTTGTGGCCTGTGGAATGTTGACCCACACCTCTTCAATGGCAGTGCGAAGTTGCTGTATATTGGCAGGAATAGGAACGCGCTGTCGTACACGCCGATCCAGAGCATCCCAAACATGCTTAAAGGGTGACTGGTGAGTATGCGGGCTGTGCAAGAACTGGGATGTTTTCAGCTTCCAGGAACTGTGTACAAATCCTTGCAACATGGGGCTGTGCATTATCATGCTGAAACAAGAGGTGATGGTAGTGGATGAATGGCACGGCAATGGACCTCAGGATCTCGTCACGGTATCTCTGTGCATTCAGATGGCCATCAATAAAATGCGCCTGTGTTCGTTGTCCGTAGCTTATGCCTGCCCATACCATAACTCGGTTCACAAAGTTGGCATTAGCAAACCGCTCGCCCACACAAGCTCTAGTAGACATTCCTACAGTCAGCATGCCAACTGCACGCTCCCTCAAAACTTCTGTGGCACTGTGTTGTGTAATAAGACTGCACATTTTAGAGTGGCCTCTTATTGTGACCAGCCCAACGCACACCTGTGTACTAATTATACTGTTTAATCAGCATCCTGATATGCCACACCTGTCAGGTGGATGGATTATCTTGGCAAA
>NTHP01000318.1:514811-549136 GCA_003416845.1 Oplegnathus fasciatus | reverse complement strand
TTTGTTGTAATTTTATTTCAACTTGTGAAAAATGGGAGAGAAAACATAAGTTTTGCATTTATATTTTTGTTCAGTGTAACTAAAGGACATAACAAACCAAACCCAAAGCAGGTGCCTGGAAGCACAGCTGAATGAACACAGCCGTGGCTTAAGTATTTAAGTACAGGACACCGGGCCCAGGTGCACTGAATTACGGCAATTAGTCACCTGCAGGGGAGAGACACAGGTTAGAAGCATATACAAACTCCCAGATGACACCACTGGGGCCATCACAGCACTTAAAAATTTGTGAACAAAATTTGAGAGAAATATATCTATTATGTACGTGGAAAAAGTCTTTGATTTTTTTTTTTATTTCAACTCATGAAAAATGAGAGCGAAAACACAAGTGTTGCATTTATATTTTTGTTCAGTGTAGTTATCTTGCTTTTTGCACCCACACATTTACACGCACACATCATTAAAACCTTACACATAGAACTGATTTCACTGACATCCACATGCCAAACTTTAATTAGTTATCACCTTTTTCATTTGGTTTATTGGCACCTCGAATCTGATTTAATTGGGTCTAATTTGGTTATTTTGTGCAATAAAGTTCCTTTGTTTAAATGTTGTTAGTGATGCACCAAAAAAAAACAAATCAATAAATCTTTGCCTCACCTGAAGCATAGAACTGTAGTGCCAAACGCAAAGCATACTGCGTACAGCCCAATTCAATTAAGAAACACTATGGGAAAGAGAAAATACATGATGATTTGGGGATTTTTTTTTTTTTTACATGTTTTATACTTGCAGTACACGGTTTGACAGAGCTAAGACTCAGAATGTCCTATCAACATGGTTCTTATATCACTGGGATACTGTCACTTGCCTTATATACAAATAGTGTTGTTTTGACAACCTGTGAAAATACAGGCAAATTTTTTATTTTAATTTTGCTAAATTTGTGTGTACGGTTTGTTTTTATTTGTGAGCCATGTCAAAGACACATTTTCATTGCTTTGTGATGGACAGTGAAGTTTTTCTGAATCAGAAATTGTGTAAAACATTTTTCAGAAAACAGAACATGTACAGAACTACTGACATGTAAAGTGATGGCATTAGCCTAATGTATCCTGAAAATAACAATATACAGCTGCCTATATAAGACATGTAATCACTATGCCATAAGGCTGTAAGTAAAGGGAGAGAAAAACAAGCAAAAACAGCTGAAAGGTACCTTGTCCGCTGTTCTTATGGAAGAGGGTCTCCCTGGTATTAAGAAGCTGTTGTCTGTTGAATCCAACGACTCTCCAAGCAGTTTCCTCATGTCCTCTTCATCACTTTCCAGACTCACACCACTCACTACTCTCACTGACTTTGTCTCCAAACCCACCAAAGGGACTACAGCATGAGCAGCTCTGGACCTGACGCCAATATCTGGGCCTTTTGGAGAGCTAGCAGCAGCAGTATTGCTATTGTTAACAGCTACAGCTGTCTTGTTCTTGAGGAAACGTTTCCCCTTCTGGCTCTGGTCACTGCTGGACTGTGCTGAGAGCTGCACAGAGGCCTCCAGGGACTGGGAAGGTGGTGGTGGTGGTGAGATTCCCAAGTCTGAGGTTAGATTCTCAGCAGTTTTTGGCTCCTGTCTGGCTTGCTTGTGGCTGCGGATGCGGTTCTCAATTTGAGCCAGTCTACCCAAAGCAGCAGTCTGAGAACCTCGCTGGGAAGATGACCCATATCTGACCAGAGGAAGTGAGAGGGAGGAATGAAGAGAAAAACACAAGAATTGAGTTTCAGCAGCAGAGGTATATATTTGAACTGGAAATATTTTGAGTAGAATCAGTAGATCAGGTGATCGAAAACTATTCAGTCTAGTGCTCAATATAACATCAGTTATAGACCTGTACCTGGGTTCAAGCATCTGCTGCATTTGGCTCTTGCTGACAGGTGATTGGCTGCTGTTGGTTGCAGGTGGTGGAGCCTTCTTCAAGAACCTGCTCCCTCCTCCATTCAGAGAGCTCTGAGGTCTGAGATCCTGGCAGGAGAAAACAAGGAGGGCTCAGACAGCATCGCAAAAAGTGAAAGCTTGTTGTCAAACTGGACTTGCAAACATCCCACTGTGGTAGTTTATAAAGTCCCATGTCCTGAGCAATTAACAATATCCTTTAAGGTTGTTTACCTTGGTAAGACCCCCCTCTCTTCCCTGGGTCTTCCCAGCAGCAGCAGAGCCCACAGTGTCAGCTCCATGTTCAGGAGCTGAGCTGACCGAGGACAGGTCACTCAGATCTGAGAATAAAGTGTGTGTATTTGGGGGAGCAGATCTGGTTTTCACAGAGCCCCCCACAGCGCCCTAAAGAAAGGGAAAGGATAAACAAGTTTCTTGTGTTACACACGTCTGTTGCAACACCTCCCAAAGTAACACCACAGTTCATTAAAACACGTTAAGGTTTAAAACTCATTGTATGTACCTGTGTTTTGGCTGCAGACCCCTGCACGGACTGAGTCTCTCTTCCGCTGCTCCTCTTGGCGGACAGCAGTGCCTGAGCTCGGTCCAGCGCGGAGCTTCGACCGCCTTGTTTCCACATCTTTAAAGTTTTAACTTTAAGCTGTTACTTAATACACTTCGATATAATATGTTACATGTTTGCACCTCATTTTAAGAGTAGCTGACCCACCTTCACCCTGCATTGGAGACAGTAGTAGTTAGCTAGCTAGCTGGATGCTAAAACCAGGTGTACTAGTTAGCTAACTACAAACTGTACACTTTGGGGAAAAAAGTGCTTCATAGATTCATATCGAGGCCCTTCATAACCTTCTACAATCGCACATCAATTAGGCAACATAAAACGGCTCACAATGTGTCCAACTTCTAGCCGTACGCTGCCTACTTTGTCCATAGCGACCACTCCGGCGTCCCTTGTCTCCATGGAGGAGCTTCCGGCTTCCTCTTCTTCTTCTACTCCGTCTTCTTCTTCTTCTGTTATGTAATGGCGGTTGGCAAACAGCTTTCAGGTGCATTCCCGCCACCTTCTGGATTGGAGTGGGGAACAGAATGGTTATTATACTTTTACATTAAATTCTCCTGTTAACTCCTTTGTCTTCTAAATATCTGAAGCTCTGTATCCTACATCACCTGAGTTCTTCCAACACTTAAAGTCATCTGATTCCTTTGGAGTGTGATTTTAAGTGTCTGTCTCTCTTATTGATATTGTTAGCTTCAACTAAGAATACTGAGATGTATACTTGCAGGAGAAAGGATTACTCGGGACAAGGAATGTAACGTTTATCTCCCTTTACTGTCGAGGATGGCAAATATCTGTACAGTCTGTAGAACGCTCTAACTCCAGTGCAGACAAACTTTTCAAGTCCACACCAGAGCCTTGTACCAAACATGTACCAAACAGAACCAGGAAATAACTGCCGCCTACGTAGTTCCGGTAGTAAGGCAACATTACCATAACAAATTATCATGACCTACTAAATAACATGGGGCATAGTAACAATAATAGTACCAGTACTACACTACCCCCGTCTTTCAAGTATGCTGAGTCCCTTCGGCTCCAACTGATGTAGAACAGTCAATTACACAGTCAAAATTCAATCAAACAGTACTGTACTAAACACCTATACTGAACTAAAACTTTTTCTTTTCATGTTTGTTTCCAACTATTCCTTAACTGCGTGGTATCTCCTGCTTACAGGCACAGTCATTATTTCAATCCTGATACCTAACTGGGGCCTGTATTTCTTGTCCCTTAAGAGTTTTCCTTATAGGTGGTCTTTGGTTGGGTTCGTCAGACTCTGAGGTATGTACCTCCTTCTGGTGTTGGCGTAGTGCAGCCTGCCTTCGCCTGCGTGCTGCAACCTGACGCTTGCCTTTTCTCCCTTGCTGCCTGGGAGGATCCAACCCAGGTACATCTGGTCCATTGTCACTCATGTGGTCAGTAGACACAGGCTGTGGTGCAGTGAGGGATTGTTCAGGTAGTGTCACTGGGTCCTGGCACTGTGGAAGGACTGTGTGCCTCTGTCGCCTGATCCATGTAGGAATCACATCACTTGTAAGGCTTCAGCTGATCATGGTGCATGACTTTCTTTTCGTGCTGAGTCAGGATCTCGTACAGTACAGGGCTGCAGCGGGCTTTGACTATACATGGGCCTTTCCAGGGGGCTTGTAACTTGGGGCTGAAACCTTTCTTTTTTGCGCTGTCCCTTACATAGTTTAGGTCTCCAACGTTGTAGCTGTGCTGCTGAGCTCGCAAGTCGTGAGTCCTCTTCTGTCTGTGTTGAGCTGCGTGGAAATGCTGCCGAGCTATCTCATGGACCTCGCCGAGGCTCTTCTCCAGGTCATGCACATCCTCTGAAGGTTCCTTTTCACCATGTTTCCATTCTGCCACCCCTAACCAGATGTCCTGTGGCTGGTGGACTTCTCTTCCCAGCATTAGCATGTTGGGTGTGAAGCCGGTGCTAGAATGCTGTGCACTGTGGTATGCAGCTGTTAGCAGGGGTAGGTGTCCCAGTTCTTCTGACTTTGATCCACATAGCACCGGATCATCTGGAGAAGTGTACGATTAAATCGTTCCACCTGTCCATTCGAGGCAGGGTGGTATGGTGTGGTCCTGGTCTTGGAGATCCGAAAGAGCTGGCAAATGTTCTTGATCAGCGCACTTTTGAAGTTGCGGCCCTGGTCCATATGCAGTTCTAATGGGGCTCCGAAGTGTGAGATGCAGTCGTTGACCAGCATCTTAGCCGTTGTTTCTGCTCCTTGGTCTGTGATTGGGAATGCCTCCACCCACCTGGTGAACTGATCCATGATGACCAGAATGTACTTGTTTCCAGAGAATGAGGTGGGAAATGGACCCAATACATCAAGGTGCAACCAGTCCATAGGTGCTCCGGCCTGGTAGGCTTGCAGCTTGGCTCTTTGTGTGGGACTGCTTGATTTCTGGGCTTTGCACTGAGGGCATCTTTGAATGTATTTATGAAGATTACCTCCCATGCTGTACAGATGGTAACTTTGCCGGATATGCTGCAGGGTCTTTGCCTCTCCTAAATGTCCGGACTGTGGAGGGTCATGACAAGCCTGCATGACTTCAGTTTGCAGTGAGGCAGGGGCCAGTAACAGCAAGGATGGGTTACATCTGTCAGCATTCTCCCAGCAGTAATGTAGAACTCCCTGGTGGAGTTCTATTTGTGGCCAGCAGAGCCAGTATTTCCTCACTGCTGGGTTTTCCATTGATACTTGCTCTCTGGTTGGGAGAATTCCTGATTCTTTCCAGCCATGCAAGATGGAAAGTACTGGGTCATCCCTTTGGGCTGTCGCTAACTGTTGGCAGCTCAGAGGTTGCAGCCAATTTACTGTGGAAGTGTGGAAGTGGCTAGCAGCTCCCATCTGGTCATACAGTATCTCTGCTGTGCAGGGGTGAGATGACTGCTGGCATATGAGATAACTTTCTCCTCCCCCCACTGGAGCTGTGATAGCACTGCACCAATGCTGTGGTTGGAGGCATCCGTGTCTAGGATGTAATTACCAGTGGGCGCTGGATACGCGAGAACCGAGGCAGCAGTCAGTCTCGCTTTGAGTTGCAGGAAGGCTTCCTGCTGTGGTGCGCCCCACTGGAATTCTGCTGTCTTCTTGAGGAGGTTGTTGAGGGGGCTAGCAAGCTCAGCAAAGGCAGGAACAAAGCGGCGGTAGTAATTGCATAGCCCTAGAAAGGCTCGCAACTGCTGAGTGGTTGTGGGATACTGTCTGTATCACTGGCCGCAAAGACAGACTTGTACTTTAGGAGGAGCTTGATCAGCGTCGCTTGCTGATCTCCACTGAGAGCCTCTCTTGATGATGTGTACAGAGTTTGCAGGTGTTCTGGTAGATCTACTGCATTTCTTGCCACTCGTCCAACCATTGGCTTGGCTCCTTTGCTGCTTTCCTCCTCTGACATACTTTTCTGCTGGTCACTCTCTGAGTCAGATATGATAAGGGGATCATCAGGGAAGATCTCGACCAAAATACCAACTCAAACTCCATGGGGCAGGGATGCTTTGGCACTTGAGAAATTACAGAGCCTGACAGGAACTCTGGAGTCCATGTGGATGGCAACACTTCCCGATGAGACAGCCTCAGTTATGGTCAGTGGCTGCTTGAAGACCAGGCTTTGGCTTATCAACTTTACCACAGACAAGGCACTCACTTTCAGGTGGTAGGTAATGTTGTCTTCCAGGAGCACACGCGCCACAGAGTAATCTTCCCCATCGCCTTCAACAACCCGGGTAGGCACTGGCTCCTTGCCAACACCTGGAGACTAGCGAAGACTGTCATATCAGCAGTTTGCATTGCATCAAGGCCCAGGAGAAGAGAGTCGTGGATACGGCCAACAAAGACCTTCCAGTTGAGTTTCCGGCTCCCAATTTCCAGGGTCAGCTCTAAGTCCCCCAAGGCAGACATCCTGCTTCCAACTCCAGCATTCTGGAGGGAGGTCTTAGTGAGACGTTTCCGTGCTTCTACTGGGAGCATGTTATAAACCTCTTCAGATATCACTGTGGCTTCTGCGCCAGTATCAACGATTGCCTGAATGGAGTAACAATAATAGTACCAGTACTACAATATCTAGGGCACTCTAACAATACGTGCTCCACCGTTTCCTGTAGTCTGCAATGATCACATCTACCCATTGCATGTTTTTCATTATGTGTAATGTGCTGTTCAGACCGGTGTGACCAAACCTCATTTGTGATATGTCTTCCTCCTTTCTATTTCTATTGCTTCCTCTCATTTCTCCTACTCTCCTCTGGATGCTGTAGTAGTAGTATCGGCCCTTGTTTCCTCTATCCCACTCTTTCTGCCATTTCCTTTTCATTTCTGCTTTGATTATACTTTTGATCTCAACCTTGCTATATTTTACAATCATACTCTTTTCCTTATCTGCCAGCTCATTTCCATACACCCCAATACGTGCAGAAATCCACATGAATTTAATTTCTATTCCTGCCCTCTTAATTCTAGAGATTGTATGGGCTATGTCAAGTACTATGTCCTGTCTCGTGTCTGACTGCATAGATTCAATACTTGTAAAAGCACTACTGGAGTCAGAACTTTGCTTGGTTTGACTTCCCCTATCCAGCTTAGAGCGAGTAGTATGACTAGCAGCTCTGCTGTGTATACTGGTTATCACTAACCCTTTTGTTTGACATTACATTCAAGTCTGGACTGATAAATGCTATACCTAGTCTATTGTCCGATGTCTTAGATGCATCTATATATAGTTTACCATATTCTGAGTAGTTTTCTTCAGTATATTTGCTGGTTTCAGTTTTGCCTGTATTTTTTTTCCTTTTTCTTTCTTTAACAGGTTTAAATCAACCCTTACTTCTTCCAGAATCCATGGTGGGACAACAGAGAATGGTACAGTGGAGCTTAACACTTTATCAGCTATTCCTATCTCACTGACCTTATTCTTTATTGTCCAACCAAAGCTCTTTGTCTGCCCTTTTTCCTCCCCTTTTCTCGGATTGTGTGCAACTTTTTTTAATAATGTCTTTGACACTGAATCATAGATTATACATTCATAATCAAGAACTGACCTGATTAGTCCAATATATATATATAGTTTTCAAAGCAGACCTTCTGCCCCTCAGACATCTAATAATATTCAGTATCTTTTTACATATTCCTTCAACTCTTTCAATATGTTTTCCAAGTGAGTTTCTTGTTAAACCAGATGCCCAAATACTCTTTCTAGGTTTTGTCCATGTGACTTGATTATGTATTTTCTTTTTCGTAAAAAAACTACCTTTGTCTTTGCGACTGAAAATCTAAAACCCCATTCCAATGCCCATGCCTCTACTTTCTCTATCGCTTGCTGTAACTTCTTTACTATGAACTCTTTATTTCATCCCCTTTTCCACATAACCCCATCATCTGCAAATAATGAGACCCCAATAGACGTATCTAGTTTGCTAAATACTTCATTTATCATAACTGAAAACAATATTGGACTTACTATACAACCTTGAGGGGTTCCACTTTCTACTAAGTAATTCCCACTAATATCTTCCCCTATTCTTTCTGAGATCATCCTGTCAGTTAAAAAACTTTTAATCCATCTATACATTTTCCCTCTTATTCCCATTTGATGTAACTTGGTTATTAATCCCTCTTTCTACGTCATGTCATATGCCTTTTCAACATCGAAAAATACAGCTACTACACACTTTTTGTTAACCTGGGCTTCATGTTCTAAACACAGAGCAGGATCTATAGTGCTTCTTCCTTTCCTAAATCCACATTGATAGCATTTTAATTTTTCTTTGCTTTCTAAATAATAAACTAACCTTCATTAATCATTTTATCGCCCTATAACTCTCTGCTAGGCTTGGATCCTTACCTGGTTTACAGATGAGAACAACGATGGACTCTTTCCATTGAGTGGGCAAGGATCCCACTTCCCATATCTTATCCTGTTCTATATCACTTTCTATTCATATATTAACAGATATTGGATAGTGATCACTACCTACATTGCTTCCGTTCAATACCTTCCAATTACTTGTTCCAGCCAAAGATTGTGATGCCAAAATGAGATCAATTGCTGATTCTGTACCCCTCACCAGATTCAACTTTGTGCCCGAACCGTCATTTAAACACACCAACTCCTTTTCATCCATTATCTCTTCTATAATTTCTCCCTTTGAATCTTCTTGGTTCCCCCATACTGTACTATGTGCATTGCAGTCTCCACACCAGATTACTTTCCCTCTTCAATGTTCCAAAATTAATTCTAATTTTTCTTTCTCTAATTGTTTTCATGGGTTATAGAAATTTACTATTTTCATACTTCCTTCTTTGGTCCATACTTCAATAACTATTATTTCTAGCTCTTGCACTGTCAGTAGCTGTCTATATTTTACACCTTTTCTGATGAATATTGCACACCCTCCTCCATTCCCACTGGTTCTATCTTTGCGTATGCTAGAGTATCCTTTAATAATGAAATCTAGAGCTGGTTTGAGCCATGTTTCCTGTATGCATATAACATCTGGTTTTGTTTTTAATGTATTAATATATCCTTTAAACTCTTGTCCATTTGCAATCAGACTTCAAGCATTCCACTGAAGTATGAACATTATGGTATAATGTGCGGGCTTCCCTCTGAGGTCCCTTCTCCTTGGCTAAGATCTGCATGTATTTTTTCCCCAAGATAAGTCCTTCATGTTCAGGAACTTTGCTGCTGTCTTCACTATGACTTTGATTTTTTCTGTTTTAGCCTTCGCTTGCTCTGATCAGTTGATAACATAGGCTAGAAACAGGACTAATTTGTCCGTCGTAATTTCTGTTTGGTAGTTATGTGATATTCCTAGCCCTGTGCTTGTGTCCTTACTTTGGATTGTACTTTCATTTCATTTGCCATTATCCACAATCTTCACTGCCTCTGCATATGTTACTCTGTTCTGTTCTTACTTGTTGAATTTCAACTGCCTGTTTTCTCATTATGCATACTCCATATGCTGCTATGTGATTTCCCCCGCAATTGCAACATTTTACTGTACTGTTACTCCCACATTCTCCATTAGCATGTTCCCCTCCACATCTTCCCCATCTCGGCTTTCCCTTTCTTTTAAAAACTCAAACAAGGCTTTATATTTTCCTTCCTCAATGCCGAATGAATTCTTAAGATTCAACACTTCCACCCCACATTCCTTTAGTTCATTCTTTAGCTTTTCTCTTTATGTTTTATACTTCTGACAGATAACATGTTCAACCGTTTCTTCTTCTAAGCCACATTCACGTAGGCCTAGTACTGATGGATGTTTCTCTATTAAGTGCATTGTTTTATTTTGTGTGTCCTAATCTTGATATGATTGTTTGCTCTCTGGAGTTTTTTCCTATTGTTTTCATTCCTCCCACTTTTTGCTTTATTTCATATAGATGATGTCCTTTGTTTCCTTCATCCCAGTGTTTTTGCCAGGCAGTCATGATATTTAGCCTCGGCTCTACTGAAGGCTACCTCCATAATTCTATCCTGTTTCAGAGCCTGTTTAGCTAGAGAGTCTGCCATTTCATTCCCCTCGATGCACCTGTTAGCTGGGATCCACCTGACTGCTGTTTCTATATGGTGTAGCTTGAATAGTGTTTCATACATGTCTAGAGTATATCTGGTCTGTTTTGGGATGACATGGACTGCAATGATACCAGTGCTGATAATGAGTATGGGCATAATATGACCTTTTTTAGCTTATTTTGCACTGTCTACTGCAATGCCCTTACAATAGCTAACATTTCTATTATATATACTGTTAAGTGATTTGGTGTTCTTTCCTTAATGTTTATATTTAAATCTGGGACAACAAAAGCAAACCCAGTATTTCCATTCTTAGGCTTCTTTGATCCATCTGTATAAACTGGAATAAATGTTTTAGGTGTTGTTCTTAGTCTTTCATCAACTATGTATATTTGCCGAATTTCCTTTTCCTTTATCTCTCTTTATTTTCTGTAGAGTATTTTCCTTTTTATATTCAATTGGCTTTTGAAAATTATGGTTTCTCTTTAATACTTTAAAAGCTCTATTCCTTTCTTTAATGGCTACATTCATCTGTCCACCATGGGACTGTTTTCCTGTTCATTTTCATTTTGCTTCTGGGAATCAATAAGGAATAAAAGAATAAATTTGCTGCTTTTAGAACTACTTCTCTGAACTTACATCAGCTTTTTCTATATCTTGATTTAGGTCTATTTCCCTACTTTCCAGCTCACACAAATACTCAAACTGATCCCATTTTGCGCTACTAAATATCCACTTTACTTCTCTTTTGTCTACTTTTACTTCCCTGTCTACATGTATTTTACTAAATATTGGGTAATGATCACTACCAATTGTTGAGTCTTGCCATAATGCCCACTCACATATCCCTGCCACCTCCCTTGATACCAGTGTCAAATCCAGTGCTGAACTGCTACCTGTCTGTACATCTATCCTGGTCCCTCTCTAATCATTAATACACACCAAGTTACTATAATCCAACAGGTGTACTATTATCTCCACCATTTGTATCTGTCTTTCCCTCTCCCCATAACATGCTATGTGAATTGAAATCCCCACACCAATGTGTCTGATTTTCCATTTCCAGGGATACCTGAATGTGCTGGGACCCATGCGAATGTCCCTTGTACCTGCTTGTGAGTGCTAATACAAAGTCACTACATATGAGTATTTTGGTTGATCTCACCTGTTCAGCCCATTCTAACGCCACCAGCATTGCAAACAGTTAAACTGTATTCACATAATCTGATTCATTCAGATTACATTTACCTACATTCAGATAATCTCATTTCATTTTGCTAATAACCACCTGGTGACTGGGAATCACATCTGTGGACCTTGTTGCATCTGTTTGTGGATCCTTTGATCAAATCTGTAAAGAGTGTACATACGGTCCCAATAACTAGTAGTAAATCAGTGGTTTTGTTATTGTGCTTAATCTCACAGTTGTAGGTCTACGCATGAATATTCTTATACCCAGACAATAGGCCATACCACAGTTGGTTGTTAATACAGTGTGTGTTTAAAAATCAGTGAAAAGGACGAATGTAGCAGCTATCTGAAGATATGGATGATATTTTCAGAGCTATAAGAAACAAGTGTATGTAGTTAAAGTCCTTAATTCTATTGTGACGCAGGTTTTGTTGAATAATTTATATTTCTTGACAGAAGTAAGGGCATTTGAATATCATCTGTGTTTTTTGTCTCTCCCTAGTGGTCACATTCTTATGAGGGGTGTTTTTGATACTGAGATCCCTTTGCATCACTTTTATAAGATACAGACACAGGAGTTTACATGATGTTTTCATGTCAAAGATTTGTCTAGTCAGTCCTGCTTATTTCACACCAAATTACACCTCAGGACAAGAAATCAACTCTGATGATCCAGTTTTACCACAGTTATTTTTAAAGTGTGATGAACAAAAATGGATAAAACCAACTACCTGCAACCAGTTACAGGAGCATGATCGAGTCCAGTACACCTGACAATAAAATCACCCCACTATTTTGTGGGTTTATCTTACTCCTCAGGTCCATGAGACACCAAAAGGTTCTTTCTGTTTTGAATTTTCCCATCATCTTTGAATGTGCCAGAGTCAGAGGTACGTATGTGGGAGACATTCAGAACCATCTAATGCTGTTTGCATCCTGCAGAGCCAGGTGGTTCGCAAGGTGAGTGTCTGAGCGCTCTGTGTCTGCACCTCCATGTAAAATCAGTGACCTTGTTTTAGCTTTTCTTTGCCATCAACAAGCTAAAGGAAAATGACCCTGCTGTTTGCAGTTCTCTCCCAGAACCCAGTCATCAAGCAATTCCTCCAACATGTTTCCATTTATCCTGGCCTTGGCACTGTTCCTGTATTATTCAGTATTTGTTCTCTGCCTCTTCTTGTGCCAAAACACCTCCGCATGTACCTGTTCCTCATTGCTCAGTATAAGCCTGTGTGTGCCATCACCACCTGTCCTTGCATCAGGTTGTTGCCGTACACTGAAAAATAGAATACCCCTAAATTACATTTTGTTACCAGTGATGGCGCTGGAGTCAGGCGCACAATATTTTTTTCTGGGAATTCAGGAGTTTTCAAAACCTGAGGGTGTTCTACAATTTAAAAAAAAAAAATCATCTACAATAACCATGCTAGCAGCTCTGTGAAGCTGTAGTTAGCAGTGCATCGACCCTGCTAGCATGCTCACAATGATAATGCTAACATGCTGATATTTAGCAGGCACTGTGTAATGTTTACCATGTCCACCATTTGAGTTAAGCAGCTAATTAGCACTAAACACAGAATATAACTGTGCAGTGAAATGCTTTGTTGCTGCCTCCAGATTAGCTTCACATTATAAAAAATCTCAAAAATACAATACATACTGCAAAGAAAATATGAGCAAATATTAAATATTATGCAGGGGAGTGTTTGTGGGGACATCCTGAATTTCCACAGTCGTCGGAGTTAATAAAGACGCTGTTGTGCCTTTTTGACCAGGATGTTTGTGTGCTGGGTAGTGAGGAGCAGCTGTTGTCTTTCAACAGCTGCTTGTAGTACTTCATGACCACGGAGGTGAGTGCCACTGGACAATCATTCAGGCAGGCTAGGTGAGCAATCTTGGGCATGGGAACAGTGGTGGGCTTTTTTAATGCATGTGAGGCATGAGGCTGATGGGAATGACGTTTGTTTTGCAGGGATTTGGTCATAAACCAAATTATTGGACAAATTCAAATTCTGACCTGGTCATAGCACTAGAGGAAAAACCGAGGTATCAGCAAAGTGATTACAATTCATCCTGAGGGGGGCATGAATGTCTGCACCATATAGATACCAGATGGCAATCCATCCAGTATCTGTTAAGATATTTCCCTTAAAACCACAAATATCAACCTTGTGGTGGTGCTAGATGAAAAGTCAGGGGGTCACCAAAGTCAATAGGATTCATCCTTTGGGAGCCATAAATGTCGATACAAATTTCATAGCAATTCATCCAATAGTTGATGAGATATTTCAGTCTGAATAGAAGTGGTGGACCAACTGATTGACAGGCTGACATTGCTAACCTTAGAGCCGCTCCACTAGCATCGCTAATTACACATGGTGGGTATTTAATTGGGTGATTCCAATAATTTTAGATTTAAACTTGATTTAAATTTTTATGCCAAGAATATAAAGAGCCGTTGCATGTAGTGATGAACCTACAGAGAATTATCACCTGAATCCGCAGCTTTAAAGCTAGTTTCAGCTCAGGGTTTAGCTGCCCAGCCCACAACTTCACTGTTCCAGTTCACTCTCACCACTCTCATAGTGCAGTTTTCGGCTACTGCAGGCAGTTGTTTTCAGTGAAGAAGCTCTAAAAACCCACTGTACACTACCTACTCAGCACCAAAACGCCACCAGACAAAATTTGCGACTACCTGGTGAACATAATGGAGCATTTAGTAGCTAAAGAGCCAGTTATTTCCCTCAGGAGCTGGTGGAGACCAAAAACAGAGCTAAAAGAGAGTGAATAATGGACTTACATTCATCTAGTGGCCAGAAACACAAAACCAAATGTGTAAGTGTAAGTATAGGCTCAAAATACTTGTTTCACCAGTGGTGTAATAGCTTGAAAATGAAATGATTTTCCAGTTATTATGATCTGAACAAAAATAGAATGTTATGGTTGTTCTGCCATATACACCTGAGGAATCAAAGTAACGTTGGGGTAAAGAATAATTTATTATTTCACAATTTATGCCAGTCATTAAACTACTTTGCCGCTTTTGACAGTGTTGAACCCTCATTACAGCTAAAAATACACAGCCTCCAGATCAAAGCACATCACCCTGAGCTGCTGTGCACTGCTTAAAAAACATAAATAACCTTGGATATCATCTTTAAATCTATGCTCACATATCTCCTACAACTTTAATTTTTCTCAATTCATTTTGAAACTTAAATCAGTTGTGAACTTGCTGGGAGGGAATTTGGGGATTTGATGGTGGAGTGTATTTAGCCATAGAGCAGTAAGAGCAGTGTACAGGCATCTTCAAGACATTTTGCTCCTCTGTGACGCACTTGCATGAAGTGAGTATTGAGTGATTAGTGATGTGGTGTCGGTGATATGATATGATGTCCAGAGAGTAAATCTGTTGTTGTTGTTGGATCTTTACTAACATCATGCAACAGAGAATGAATAATCTGGGCAGCTCCAACAGCAGCTTTGGCGCCTGGACTCATAAAAAATGCATCAGCAAAGGTAAGAGGAAAATCAAAGTTAAAGACATTGCTCAAGGTGCAGCGAGATCAAAGTTAAGCATCAAAGCAAGCCCACACGCGTGTGTAATTCATAACTTTAATAACTTTGGAAATACACATTTATCAGTAGGAGGCACTTGAGCTGCCAAATATCTTGCTATAAATACAATGATAGTAAACATAACAAGCTGTGCTAATGAGGTCCTTAATAATCTCATGAAATCATTAATAAACATAGATTGACATTACATTATTTTTCTTAAATTGAACTGAGCAGTCATGAGATTTTACAGCTACCACATGAAGCTATGGTTTCTTCATCGACACCATCAAAGCGAAACACAAACTGTTACAGGACGTGAGCATCAGATTGACAGCTGGGTATGAGATGCATCCAGATTGTATCCCTTCACAACTTTTACACTTTAAAAAAAGCACAGAATCGATGAATGCATGTGTTACAAGGTTTTCTTCATTTCGGTTGCAACAATTTTGACAACAATTCTGCACAAAACATTGTGAAAATCAACAAGTCAACTTTCTATTAATTTAAGCACCTTTGAGCATGTTTATTAATGGAAAAAAGACAGATGCAATTTAGGATAGATTTACACATTAATGCAATATTTCACCCCAAAAGTAAAGTGTTAAGCCACCTACTGTCAACGGCTGCTGAACTTTGTAGGGTCCACATAAGACAAAACACAGTAGCTGTTATAGCTCCATTTCAAAGAAAACAAATTTGACCATAAAATATCACCAGTTGAACTGTGAATTGCAGCTGTGTCACGTTCTGGCAATCCGCTGCACACCTCTTTTCAGATTCAGATTCAGACAACAGACTGATCCCCAGAAGGGTAATTCATTTGCAGCTTACCCAGTCCATACACACACCACTCCAAACTCACAGGCAAGGTAGTTACATCTCAAAGGCAACAGATCAACATACATGGGTCAATACAAGGAAACAATGAGTAGCAGTAAATAAAATAAAACCTTTTATAGTTCATATAAATAACCGAGAATGAAAGAAAGAATGTAACTGTCATTTAAAATGACTACTGTCTGCGTTTAGTTGCCTGATAGCAGAAGGAATTAAGGACTTAGAGTAACGGTTCGTTCTCCTAAGGGGCACATTATAACGTCAAACTGAGGGCATTACAGTGAATTCACTGGACAGGACATGATCAGACTGGCTGATAATTCCTTTTGCTGGGCTCCAATTATCTTGAGCAGACTTTCACAATAGCATTTAGGCTATTCTTGTTCTTCACAGACAACCCATTAAACCCACAAATAAATGAAAAAAATAGTATCACAGAACAGTTAAGGTTCTGCATTAAGTGAATTCTTTGTTGTCCATGCTTGACAACCGACTCTGTGTTTACATCAAACTTAAGTTGAGAGTCAAACACTGTTCCTAGATCCTTACATGCTTCGACCATTTGAATGACCTCGCCATGTATAATGCTAGTTTTTGGTTTGTTACTTTTTTCTGCTTTTGTATCTTTACATTTACATATTTTGGTTGGAGCAGCTCGCATCTGTGTAGCATGAAATTCACTTGTGAATGTATATAAATGCTTGTCAGTGACATGAATCAAATATTTAAGTGTGCATTTCATTAGTTACTGACTCTGTCTTTATGTAAATACAAGAAAACATTTTTTCTTGTTATGTCACTTCTAAGAAACCAGCTCTTCTTCTGATAATATCCACTTTTCAGGAAATACAGATACAAAATAAAGATAGCAGGATGTGCTGCATACAGTCATTAAAATCAGTTAAGTATAGCCACAAAGTATCTGTTCTCATATTGATCAGAAGTGAGCTGCATGTAACATGTATTCAATGTGCTTGTAAAATACAAATCAAAATTTTGACCTGATGATGGCACTAGATGAAAAGTTACAGAGTCATCAAAGTGATTACAATTCATCCTGAGGGGGACATGAAAGTGTTTCCATCCAATAGTTGTCGAGACATTTCCCTCAAAACCATAAATGTCATGACAGTGCTAGAGAAAAAGTCAGGGGATCACCAAAGCCATTACAATTCATCTTCACAGGACCATGAATGTCTGTACAAAATTTTGTGCCAATCCTTCAAATAATTGACAGGACATTTTACTAAATGCCAAAAATGTCAACCTCATGGTGGCACTAGAGGAAAAGTCGGGGATCACCCAAGTCATCAGGATTCATCCTCTGGGGACCATCAATGTCATTTCATCAGAATCCATCTTATAATTGTTTGGATATTTCAGTCTGGACCAATGTGGTGTATTGACCGACTGACGGACAGACATTGCTATTCCTTGAGTCATGCCGCTAGCATGGCTAAAAATACTGGCAACTATGTTGTAAATGTGGCTGCTATAGAGCGGGCCGCCTGAAGGTGCTTTCCACTTTTGAAACGTTTCCAGTGGACATTTGAAATGAGACAGAGATGTGAACGTAGACCAGACCGTGATGTAGCTGCATCCATCTGGTGTTAGTACTGCACTTCCAAAAAGTTGTGAGAGACAGATTAAATTAAAGCAGAGGGGGAAATATCCTGACTTTTAGCGTGGGACCCTTGTATGGGTCATGCTCCAAGAACACTGGAGCCTACAATTCCCATAGTGCTCTCCATAACATATTTCGTTGGCTCCTCCCTGCCTGGTAAATAACCACATCTTGCAAATTCCATGCTCCCAGTTTCTAATGCAGGCTTTCTGTTAAACATTTTAAGCCTCATGCCAAACCTTAGATAATACCGATGACATCATCAGAGTTATCTGAGATTTCATGACAAGTAAGCCAGATGTTACATGTTACCAGATGTTATGTCTAACACATTAACATACTGCAACAGTCTTTTATAATAAAATAAAACATTTTCATCACAAAACATCTATTATTCAACTCCTCTCATTACTGACTTGTCCGTCACTGTGTAAAAGCAGAGTTTGGAGCCAGCGGGTTAAATAAGAAGAAACCACAACAGGCAAGAATAAATTGAGCACATAGCGTGTGGGTGAACTCGGTGCCATCAGAGATTTAGGCACAGACATTTCGCTAAGTTTTTGTTGTTGGTCAAAATCCCTCAGTCATTCAGGTTCAACAAAAACATTTCTGAGTCTATGATGTCAATGGTTAATCAGCATTCAGAGAACGCTTTGAGGTCATTTCTCAGTGGATGTCATTTTGAAAACAAGTGAATTCTGCATATTTCATTCAGTTTTAAAGAAACATAAAATGCATGACCAACAGGTGTTAACAATCTCCGGACTTTGGGAATGAGCTCTAATAAATCTATTATAACTCATCTCATCTCTAAAGCCAATTAAAAACATGTATTTCAAATGATCTATATTCAATTCTTGTTATTTTGCAGTCAGCAAACATCGTCTACACAATCCCAGCACATAATTGTGCTGTTTTGTTTTGTTGGCTGTTTTGTTGCACCAATGCAACAGGCAAAATAATGGGAATTTGCAATGAGAGTTTTGTTTGCTGATTATCAGAAGCAAAAGCACTTCTGTATCGCTTTGATTCTGTGCAATAAACACATTACAGAACACATATGACAACAAACAATTCAAAGCAGCTGAGATCACATTTGCATCACTTTTGTTCTTCTGCTACAGTTTTTCTTTAGATCAATACATTTGAATTGTTAAACACTGAGGCTTTCAAAAAGTCATTAGGAGTTGGGTTTTACAGAATCAAGCAAAGATGTTTGATTATTATTTATTATTTAGCCCAACCTGTACTCTTAAAGAGAAAAATACAGTGTAGTTGTGACAGGTAGGTGGCCACCAAATAGGAATCAAGATAAAAGCAGCTGGTAAAAAAGTCAAATAGTCCACCAGTCTATGCAGGACCCTCGACATTGATTGAGGTCACAGTAGCCATGAAACAACGCTGGAAAAGGCGGTCAGGGTCCGGGGGCTGGTTGTCACAGTCCAACTTGCCCCTTAGGAAGTGTTTCCTGAGGCCTTGAGGGCCAGCAGGAGCGCTGGTATGACTTGGTCCTGGTCCTTGTGGACTCGATGTAGAGCCTGAAAGACAGAAAATTCACTTACTTAAACTTGTGTGAGCCTGACAGACCACACAACCGGAACACTATCTAACTTAATGGTATTTAAAGAAAAACTACAGTTTATTATAACTTGTCTTATTTTGATAACCCAAGGCATCGGTTCTATCAGCAATGTATTTACCAAGTTATTTGCTGAGATCTCAGAACACATACAGGTTGTAAACAAGATGACAGTTTAGCTAGAATATCTACCACTTTATATGGTAAAACCAAACATGAGCCAAGTAACGCAGCTATCAATGCCTCATTGTCCAAGAAAACCATGAGTGTGCACAACTACAACCCAAAGTGAACCAGGTAGTTGGTCTGTAAACTGTGATTAATGTTTACAATGGGCAGTTTGGGTAATAATTTAACAATCCGCCTTTGTTTTCTCTTCCAAATGAGTTTGACTGACCCGGGAGCTTGTTTTTAACCTCTCTATGTACTCGACAGATGGTGGGGTAACCATCGTGTGCAGACGAGCATGGAGCTAAAAGCAAGTTTAATACAAGCCTGAGCAGCAGCGGTTGCACATCTGATTCCTGCAAAGCCAGCAACAACAGTGTTAAAAACTGTGGTGGACTGTCATTCTGTCATTAAGGGCTGTAAGTGCCATTAAGGGCACAGAGGACATGTTCTGGAAGGAGGAGTTTACTTTCTACAATTACAAAAAGGAAAAGAAATACATGGAACACGGTCATTTTAAAATGCTGATTACGATGTGATATGAGTCAATATTCCTAAAGGCCCGGCATACCTTCACAGGTGTTTGAGAGCCTGATTATGCCTCTGCTCAGGTTGAAGGTGTGTAGAGCTGTGCTGGGTTCAACATACCAATAACACTGATAAAGGTGTAAGTTGTCCAGCTTTAAGAGCTGTAACAGGAGTGAGAGAGATGCCAATCAAGCAGTGTACGCCCACACAGTCTAATTACACAGGAGAGATCTAATTAGACAACATAAGTGAGAACACCTGTGTGGGTGGACCAAGGATGTGCAGAGTTTTTCAATGTGATTGTTTTTACCCCAGATTTAGTGTATGTTCTAGCAATTTAAACAAGGCTTAAACAAGTTTTCTTACATAGCTTAAGTTAATTTCCAACCTTTTTGGACAGGAAGCAGGTTTAGAGTTTGTATTAAATCACATAGTATCACATAGAAACTGGACAGCTCACAGTAGTGGGCTGGAACTGAGCCAAATCATATATTTATATAATTAACAATTCAGATAACCCAGGGTCTAACATCTCATTTCGTATGGCCAAAAAATGTAAAAGAATTGACCCTGCAAATCTGCTCTAGATAGATAACGTCATCATGTTAATGGAATTTTTCAATTTTATTGCAAGGAAATATATACATACATAAACCAGGTCCTTTCAATATATCTAAATGGCAAATTTTCAAATAAGGAAACTTGTTTTAAAAAACAATATCTTTATCTTGACATTCTAACATTCTGTTTATCTGTATCTGATCTGCAACCTCATGTCAGTGCATTCAGCAAGGAGCTAGAGCCAGGTGGCAGTTAGCCTAGCTAGCTAGGCTAGCATAATGACTGAAAGCATTATGCCAACCAGAGGCTGCCCTACAGTCTGCACTACATGACGCAGTCTGGAGCACCTTCCAAGACACCACCGTCGACATCATCAACGACATCAATGGATTCACTCTGTGGTGGATTTAATTTGTACAGAACAACTGAAGATGCCATAGCACACATCCTCCACACCGCCCTATCCGATCTGGACAAGAGAGGGAGCTATGTGAGATTGATGTTCATTGACTACAGTTCAGCATGTAACACCATAGTACCTCCAGGCTCATCACAAAACTCTTCAACACCTCACTGTACAAGTGGGTCCTTGACTTCCTCACAGACAGACCCCAGGTGGTGAGCGTGGGCGGACGCACCTCATCCTTAACATTGAAGCTCCCCGGGCTGCATTTTGAGCCCCCTGCTGTACTCCTTGTACATACCACTGTGTAGCCACTTTAGACTCAAACACCATCGACAAGTTTGCTGACGACACTGCTGTGGTAGGCTTGATAACATGAAAGATAACAATGAAAACGCCTAACTGAAGGAAGTAGAGGGCCTGACCCACTGCTGTCAGGACAACAAGCTCCTTCTGACCGTCAGTAAAACTAAGGAGATGATAGTGGACTTTGGGAAGAAGCAGGGGAGGAACTACACCCCCCCTTAACATCAACGGGTCTTCGGTGGAGAGGGTGGACAGCTTCAAATACCTTGGTGTCCACATCACTGAGGGCCTGACCTGGGCACAGCATACTGACTCTGCGGTGAGGAAGGCAAGGCAGAGACTATTTCACCTCAGATGCTTGAGAAAATTCCGGATAGCCCCTCAGATACTGAGGAATTTCTACTCCTGCACCATCGAGAGTGTCCTGATGGGGATCATCACTGCCTGATACGGGAACAGCACTGAACAAGACTGCAAGGCCCTGCAAAGAGTGGTTTGTTCGGCTGAACATATCATAGGTGGCGCTCTACACTGTCTAAAAGACATTTACACCAGGCGGCGTAAGACTAAGGCTAGGAGAATCATTAAGGATCCCAAACACCCGGATAACAGCCTTTTCCCTCTGCTACAGTTGAGAAGAAGATACCGGATACACCAGGCCAGCACTGAGAGGCTCAGGAAGAGCTTCTATCCTTAGGCCACTAGGATCCTAAATGAGGACACTGCCTAAGAATTGCCCTAAGACTGTTGATAATTACTCATTACAGACATACATTTCACTATGATTATACCTAGTATGATTATATGTGACAAATGAACCTGAACCTGAGTTTATCGCTATGCACAAAGTTCACAAATCTGGCTACCAATACCTCTAAAGCTCAAACATATTTTATCTCATTTGTTTCAACACAAACAAATGTAAAAATGACAATTTGTGATGTAGAAGTGTACTTCAGGGTGTATCAATCGCCTGTGAAATTTCGGCTGGGTGTGGGTACAGTTTTTTTCTGCTTACACAGACAAAAAGCCTAAACATGGTGGAAGTTCATTGATGACAAAACTGTTGAGAAAGCAGCCGGTTTGACTGAATATCATTCTTCAGTTTAGGATTAAAGAGCACCCACAGACAGGTAAGAGAGCTTTGAGCAAGCAGTAGGATTTCCTTTGCTCAGTTCTTTGAAGTTGTGGCAATTTATATCCATAGTATGCAAATTCCAAGTGAAAGCAAATCAATTTGTGCAACAAGTGCTCTGAATCTGCTAAAACAGCAGGAGAACAATTATGAGAGCAGTTTTTAAATGCGCAAAGCATGAAACCCAAGATACTGCAATCAAATCTTGTTTTGTGCTCATTAATACAGTCTTGCACACTTTCAAATCTTACTTTGTTGGTTTATTGTAGCCTGAATTTCTTTTGCGCTTATTCAATAGTTTTATCATTATTGTCAACATAAACAAAAAAGCACAAATCTAACATGAATCACAAAGCATGAATCATAAACCACATGAATAGCGTTGATGTATGAGCAATCAGTTTTAAGATAAGAAAATAAGCTCGCAAAGTCTGGTAAATTCCGGTTGTTTCTGTGGTAGAAAATGACTGAGATGTGTGTATGTAAATTGCTGAATCACTGTGAAATCATCTGTTGAAAAACTCAATTTGTTAAAATATGCTATGTGCAGCTGCAAACTGGATGTTGTTGTTTAGGGAGCATGACATAATAGCTAAGAAGAGCTTATACACGCCCCTCTTTGTGACCTTGTTCCGTGGGTATACCTAGGCAAGTGGAATATTTGTAATGAAGCTGACACTGTACTGTAATGTTTGCTTCCTGGCGACAGTACTTTACCTGATAATAAACTTTACTTAATAAATACATTCATTAAGACAACGGAGACTAAGTGTTTTTTCTTCATCAATTTCTTTCTTTCAAAACCTTCTGGTCAGTCATTAATAAATATCAGGAGGTTGCTCCTAAATAATTCAGTGTATTTGATCGATGTGTTGACAGAATGCCCCCTGCAGAGAGACAGATCTGCAATCAGTACCTGGTGCTCGAAGTGGCAGCCCGTTGTCCAGACCTCTGGGTTTAGTGGTGATGAACAGATAGCAAAGGACACAGAGAGTGATGATGAAGGCAAGAAGAACCACTGCTGCTACAGAGAGACCCACAAGAGCCCCAAGACTATAAAAAAGAGAACAGAGACACAGCAGGAGTATCATCTTGCTCCCAGTATACAGTACAACAGATGGCAAATAACATACAGCATGAAAATGTATCCAACTGCATCGTTAAAATGTGAACATTGATTACAATTCATAAAATATTGCTATGATGCATTTCTTTTCTAAAACCCGCCCCCTTGGAAATCCCGGTATCTCCCTCTCGTTCTCCCTTGAGTCTTGAGATCTCTACAACAGAGCTGGTAAGTAAAATGTAATCATGACCTGTAGTCATGGGCAAAAACACGAGAATGACACCCAGTTTGACAAATACCAGAATTTCCCTTTAAAGGGGACGCCTGTCCACCAATTTTCACATGTAGGCTTTTTGTTCCTATCCAGTTTCCATCCCTGACATACAAGGATGATGTATTTTGCTCTAAAAATAAACAGTGACCACTTAAGCCAAATATTGGGTAGAAGTGTACCCCAGACAGTTCAGAAAATACAAACTTCATTTTGTAATATCATGATACTGTGGAGCTGCTGGGCTAAGATACAGTTTTCTTCACTTCACTGCGTTTTAAAACTATTTTCTAAATGTGTTTTTCTGTTTTTTCTTTCCCATTTTTATCATAGGTTCTAGTAGTGCAGCCTGTCTTTAGTCATGATCTTTCTTGACATTTGCTGCCCACTATTTTTGCCTGTAAGTCCGAAGGGCTGAAACCCTATTGTTTTTGTGCTGGTTTATTATTTTTCTTCAGAAATGTATGCGCAAATTCCTGTGAGATGGTAAATGGTGACATGAGATTTTGCCCATTGATTGGAAGTTGTCTGCAAGTGCTGCCCAAGAAATATGAGCCCAATTGGCCTGATGGGGGCGCTATAATTAAAGGTCAAAATTTTGAACTTCAAAAAGTCATAACTCCTACGGTAAGTCTGATTTACACAAAACTTGGTAAACTAAAACTTACTGTACTTGGTACATCTATTTTCACTCTACAATTTTTTTTTGAAAAACACATTTTTGACATCTCTTCCTAAACAGTAGGTCTGATCGCTACCAAGTATTCTGTGGATCATTATTTGACCAAGCTTATCAAAAGTGCCATAAAGCAAGCCGATATCTTATAGTTTTCAAGATATTGACCAATGAACTTCAAAAGGGCGTGGCTCAGCACATAAATAGACCAAAGTCAACAACCATTGGGCCAATCATCATAAAACCTGCAGGATATGTCCACATAAGTACCTAAAACATACCCTGAAAGTTTCATTCAAATCAACCCCTAGGGGGCGCTACAAATGAAAAAAAAATGGGCGTGGCATAACACAAATCAGACTAAATCAGAGATTGTTTGTCCAATCATTACAAAACTTGCCGGATATGTTTCATAACAATGTTGAACCACGGGTGTAAAACTATTTTGAAATCGCTCAATAGGGGGCGCCGCCAGTTCCAAGCATGTGCATGGGCCTGGCACAAATTTGGCCATAAATCAATGACCGTTTGTCCAAACGTCACCAAACTTGGTGGATATTTTCAGTTAAGCTGTTGAAACATGTCCCCAAAATGTTTTCGAAATTGACCAATCGGGAGTGACAGCGTTGCCGAACAAACACATAGGCCTGGCGCAAATTGTGCCATCAAATTTGTCCAATCATCACAAAACTTGGTAGATATTTATGTTGAACTAACATCACAGGGTATCATAATCCTGAGATTTATTCATTGTTTTCTTATTGACCTCGAAACCTTCATTCTATTTGTAAAAATGCAAAAAAGGGAGATTTCACAGATTTTTCTCCATCCAGACCACATTAGACCAGATCAAAAAGCGATTTGACCAGTGTGTACTTACTGGTCAAATCTGGACTAGATTATCCCAGAGAGGCTAAAGATTCTTTAAAACACAGTTTCAGATTTGTTAGTCACGTCTAGACCACATTGGACCAGGTCGAGATCAAAAGCTTTCAACTTCTAAAGGTCTGTGTTGGTTTGAACCCCGGCATTGCCACTTGTGGCTATATTTTTTACTTTTCCTTCTAGTTCTTCTTTAGACTTCCTATGTGGGACTTATTTAAGGTGTTGGACAGACAACATCTGCTTGCTCTCCCTCCTTTGCACCCTCCTTTGCATGAATATTTATATTCATATGTTAACAGACTGTGTCACAGCTTGCTTGTGACACATGTAAGGTACATTTATTCTAAAACAAAACAAAATATATACAGTAGGTCATTCTGTAAGGAGCACATCATGTAATTCCTGTGACTGAATCATCTGTACATTAAGAGAAAATAATATTTTCTCCTTTGCATGCTCCCAGTTTATTTACATTCGTTTAGCTATTACACTTTTGGACAGTAATAACACTAGTCAAACCATACTGAATCAAAATAAACAGTAGCAGAACGTGACATTTTATGGAGCGCGCTCCCCTGTTTGTCTCTCCCTATCTGTGTCTGTGTGTTGTCGTGGCGCTCCCTCTCCTTACTCTCCCGGCTCCTGATTCCCTGCACACCTGCCACCTATCAGCTCATCACCGCTGCACTTTATCAATCCTGGTTCTCCATCGAGTAGTTGCCAGATCACTGACTCAGCTACTCGCTTCAGGCCTCCTTTAGTGAAGTGATTCTGAGAACTACACCTCTTGTTTTTCCTTGTTGTTGTTATTTAATGTTTTTTCCTTGTGCCTCAGGATCACCTCACACCTGCCTGCTTGCTTGCTTGCCTGCCTGCCTGCTTGCTTGCCTACCTGCTATCCCTGCACCTCTCCAGTCAGCCACACTTACACTCATGCCTCCATTCCTGCCCAGCCACGCTCCGCCATCTCCCCTCACCCATTTGTCCTCGGCCCCTGACAGCCATCATCTCCTCTCTACTCCACCACCATTCCCTGGTACCTTACAATAAACCTTCATAACTTCATCTTACCTCTGCATCTGTGTCCTGCACTTGGGTCCACTTTACTACAATACCACAACCAATGAAGCAGGATGGAATATGTAAGTTGTTTAAAATATTACAGTTTTTTGTTGCTTGTGTGTTTCAAATCTGAGCAGCAGAGTGCACGAGTGATGTGCTGTCTCACCACATCAAATTGTCTTTCAGTGTAATTCTTGTTACACATAATGACACATAATGATGCAGAATATGTTACCCAGAGTGGGATAATTTCACTGGACCTCCTACAGAGATGATTTAGTAACACGTTATGTGATTTGCACTTTAATACTGATCATTATAAAAACAGATTAAGAGTCCACTGTATACAAAGAGAAACTTTCCTTACACAGAAAAGCTCCCAAATTACATTTAATTATCATACTGAATTGTATAATAATGAGCATCACAATGTTTTGCAGATTGAATAATCTGATTTTCACAACTTAACTGTACCTTACAATGTGATTATATACTTAAAATGCTATTTTTATATGACTTGGGCTCAGTTCACCCTAATTACAAAAAACATATTGCCTAGTAACAGGACAGGGTTTCTGAAAAAAAAAATGTTGTAGAATTTCTCAGCCATAATTTTACAGTGCTGTGAGCCCCACTAATTAAATTACTTCCACCTCCATTGTATCATGTTGGCAGCAGAAATCTCAGAGACAGATCTCATATCCTGGGCAAATAAAAACATCTGCATGAGATACCAATACAGGTCAGTAAAGTAATATGAAATAAGTGTTTTGTCTTGATCTTTAAACTAAACCAGTCAAACCATTCATATATGTAGGCTATTTCATATTACTTACTTTGCAACACCACAGCAATCCCTGATCTCATATTATCTTACATAAAACTAATGAGTTTCATGTGGTGTGCTTTAAAGTTTTAAAGTTCTTGAAAAAGCCAGAGATCACATGGGATTGGTGCTGGTACTGGCAGATACTCTGAGGTAAGGTATCAGATTCAGTATCTGGAGTGAAAAAGTTGTTCCAGTGCATAGTTCTTTCTCATTTACTGAATGAGAAGCACTGTTGTCCCTTATGAGTGTGTGGAACTCAAAGATGACCTTATGATGCATTAATGAGTTATTTCATTCAGTTAAAATTCCTTTCTGAACTCTGCACTGATTCAAGCTCAGTCTGAATATCTTTGAAGGCCATTAGTGTTTTCTAAATCAAAAGTCTTCCTAATTAGTCTGAGTCACTGCTGGCAGCCAATTATAGCCAAACAGGGAAAGGCTGCAAAATGCCATCAACAGGTTTGCTTGTGAACACAAACCACTCATTTAAACAGTAGACTGCCGGTATGTGCGTTTAACCTGTACAAGCTCCAGCTGCTAAAAAGTCTTGAATATGATCAGTAATTTTGAGCAGAATTAGTGTTTGCTGCAGGAGAGATGGCCCACATCGCACATGTGCGCTCTGGATGCTGAACACATGTACGGGTACATTTACCCTCCACAATAGGCTACATCTCTGACACGTATGATGGGGGGGGATCTATGCAACAGCTTAATTAGACTGCGTTCATGCCACCTTACCTTAACCACCACATGTATCCATATTCGTAGGGGAAAAAGCTGTTGGGGTCATCACAGCAGTACTTCAAGTCACTGAACCCGCAGCAGAAAAGTGCCGTGGTATCACTGTCCGCTTTCGGACACGTGAAGCCCTCCACGAACACGTTTTCTTTGCTGTAGTAACTTTCGCAGTCCGAGCTCATATCAGACGCAGACAGCCCGCACATGGACAGTCGGATGCGTTGTGGCGCACAGTAAAACCCGGTCTCTCACCGCCCATTGCCCACCGCTGCTACTTCACATCGCCGTCAAAGTGTCTGATTCTGGAGCCGCAGGACTGAGACTCACTGCACCCCCACCCTTCTCTCTCTCTCTCTCTCTCTCTCTCTCACTCACTCACTCACTCACTCACTCACTCGCACACACACTATCTGAATATATAAATATGAACTGAATGACATGTACTAATGAGACTCCATGCTAATTAACAAAGGGTGGTAACTTGACCTATAATAAAAATACTTATAGTAGCTATAATGTTTTTGGGTGGAANGGAATGTCATTAGTTTTGGAGGCATTTGGTCATAAAGTATTGGACAAATTAGAATTTTAGACCTGATGATGATGGCACTAGAGGAAAAGACAGCTTCCTTGCCCTGATTATTTCTTAAAGAATTTTTGCTTGTGTTTGCCGTATTTCTTCATTTAAATGCTTTTATCATCTATTTTGTAACTGCGAAGCGTACTGTAAGGGTGCTTTTGAAAAGTGCAGTTTCACTTGCATGCTCACAGAGAAATTAATGTATATACCAAATGTCACAGCGAACCATCCAATAGTTGTTGAGACATTTTACCCCAAATTACAAATCCAACCTCATGGTGGTGCTAGATAAAGTCAGGGGATCACCAATGTCTTTAAAATACATTGTCTGGGCACCATGATTATCTGTACCAAACTTTATGCCAATCCATCCAGTAGATGTTGAGATAGCTGCTAGCATGGCTAGAAATACAAGCATTTGCAATTTCCATGCTTCTCTAAAGAAGCATAACGTTGATGATAGTGTAAAGACACATTTCTATAATGCATTATGCAAGAAAAACAGACAGGATTGGAAAGTTTAACAGCAGAAGTATTGGTAATATAAGAGATACAGTAAATAAATGGGTAAGTCCAGGTGAGCATATCTGTCCTTGGTATATGAAGAAGTGAGGTGAACCTTGACTTGTTGTTCTTTGTCACAGCAGAGCTCAATCAGTCTCCTGCTGAAGGTGCTCCACTCGTAGATAAGCAGGTCATGGAGGGGCTGAGAGGCATTATCCATGATGGATGACAGGTTGTGCAGCATCCTCCTCTCCACAACCAACAATAAGGGCTCCAGAAGAGTCCCCAGCACAGAGCAAGCCTTCCTGTTAGCCTGTCACTGGCTCTGATGCTGCTGCGCCAGCACAGTGCAGCAAAGAATATTGCGCTTGCACTGCTCTGTCCGTTCCTGTAGACAGCCTCTGTGTTGCACTTCCAGTCCCGTCTGTTGTTGTGGTCTTCTTCCTTCTGAAACCCACCACCATCTCCCTGGTCTTGGCCACATTCAACACTTTGCACACTCATCTGTGCTCTTAGCAGGCAAACAGCAAGAATTCCATATATGCAAACTTTTTTTATGCTGCGTTACTTGTGTTAGGGGGGGGCTTCTGTGCATTTATCTCCTTTTCAGTCAGAATGAGTACAGACCTTGTTGTGTATGGTGATTTTGTGTTTGTCAATTAAGTAACCGTACCGTTATGTATGTACCCTTTATCCTGAGCGGGAAGGAGTTAAAAAATGCTGGGAAATCTGTTTTTTAATCTCTATATTTTATAGATACGTTTTGAAAGTAGGCACACATAATTCACTAAAATCAAACACTCACTAAGAGAGGTTTATGTTTTCAGTTTTATTTCAGAGGAGATATTATATTACAATCTGTTTCTACTCACCTGCTGCATGCACAATCTCAGTGGTTTGTGGACAGGTCGCCCGTCTATAATGCATTAGTAGATTATTATTAACCATTACGGCTTACTACCTATAAACCTTTATTCATTCATCATATATTAAGTTTTTCTGAACAACTACATCACCTGAGATACATAAATTCCACAAAAACCTGGGTAAGGTGCATGACGCAACATCTTTTTAGAAAAAAACTAGCCACACTACTGTGGTGTTACAGTGGGGATAAGGTGTTTACATGAATCAAACACATTACAGGATACTGTACATGCATGTAAGCTCAATGACGCACTCAATAAAACAGATTGTCTTCTTTAGGCAGATTTTATATACGTGTGTGTGTGTGTGTGAGTGTGTGTATATATGTATATATATATATATATATAAAGCAAACTAGACAATATATTGTACACATGGGTGTCCTGCTGTTCTATGTGGTACTGAAGAGGCAGCATCCAATGGAAGACTTATTAACTATTCAAGGAGGGAGAAAGCAGGAACAACCTGATAATGGCGAATTCCACCTTGGACAACATGCACCACCCCCTCTACAGTAAGCTGCTGTGGAAACAGATGACCTTTAGCTTCTCCAAGATGCAACAAGATGTCTAATAGCCAGATTAAAAAACATGAAAACATGCTGTTTAAGAAAGTGGACTTTTTGTCTTTATGTCCATTCTGAATCCAGCTGAAGCCATCTGCCCATCAAATAAATAAATGATAAATCAGGCGATATCTGAGACACCACTGGTCTGTGTTTGTGCTCCAGTGTTCAATACAATTATGCTGAACAACCCAAAGAGGGAGCTGTTATTAAAGGTTAAAATTATTAACTCAAATGTAATATCCCAACCGTGATATATGAAAAGTCACATGACTGAGCTGTGTTTGGAATAGCATCATCCTCAGCACGGAGCAGTGTGCTGGCTCTGACAAAGGTCACACTATGTAAGCAACAGGAGGACAGCCTAACAGTGTTGGCTTTGCTGTGTGTGCCTTCCATATTGGATGGACCGAACCTTCCCGAGTGAGACACATTTAATTCCAGATGGTAAACCACTGTATTCCACAGAACTGGATGAAATGGACAGTTGTACTCAAAAGGAATCAGTTTTAGCTTTTCATCATTTTCTCCTTTCACCTATTTCAAATAAATTATCAGTTTTTATCTAATTCCATCATAAGTTTTAGGTCTTGCTGTCAAAACTTGACTTTCAGAAATCAGCACTGATACTGAAAAATACTGAAAAAAACAGTCATGACATTCTCATGAAAATGTCTAACTACTTACTTTCAACAAAAGCACCTTTCTAAAAATGACACTTTTACACATGAAGATTGGTTTACTCATCATGAGATGAACACCTCAGCCTGTGAAAACTGTTGTATAATGTCTTCTGCCGCTCTAGATGAGGTGTCTGAAGTCTAAGAAAAAAACCTGAAAGATGTCATCAAGGTTATTTCAGGGACAACAAATTTATAGCAGAGAGACAGCACAAACTGGGTCCTAGGGTCTCTGGCTCAGGGTCCAAGACGCATTTGCAGACATGGAGGGTCTGACAAAAGATGCTATCGAAGTAGCCAGTATTTTTGTAATCTGACCCATATTAGGGACTAAAACTCAAAATATTTCAGCCGATGCCGAGCACATTTACATGCGCACTAGTATCCCAGTTTTATCAGTCTTATCCTGGTTTTGATCTTATTTGGGATATTATGTTTACATGGAACATGAGAAACCTGGTTATTCGTGTCCTGTATACATGATTCTAACAGTATTCAGGTTTCTGATCATATGTGGGCAGTTGTGTCTTGATTTCCCACCATCTCAGCCACTATGTTCTGTACCAACGAAGAATGTTTAGAAACCACGATATGATGTTTACACGTGGAAAACATAAATGGGATACTCCAAAAATCCGATCATAACCAGGATGCAAGTGAATACATAGACATTATTTTTTAAATCTGTCTCTCTCACAAGTCTCCAAATTTATTGGAAGTAAAAATACTAATTAACCCTTTTAGTGACAAGTAAATTTGTCATGAGTGATATATGACAAAAATAAATAAATAAAAAATATATTTTAAGAAAAGCTAAAGCATTTTGTCACACTGATTGACTGTTCTCATTAAAAGTGGAAAGTAACTAGGAACATTCATTAAAGTGCTGTACTTTACAATTACAGTTTTATTTACCTCAAAATGTACTATTTTGAGGTTCTGTACTTGAATATTTACATGTTATGCAACTTTATACTTGATACTGTACTATATATACTATACTATATTTGATCACTGTACTACATTTATTTAACAGCTATAATTACTCGTTACTTTGCATATTAAAATATTACATACAACAGTTACAGTGAGTTGGGGCAGCAGTAGCTCCGTCCGTAGGGACTTGACTTGGGAACCGGAGGGTGTCCAGCACGAACTATGGTACGGAGTGTGGACTGCTAGCTGGAGAGGTGCCAGTTCACCTCCTGGGCACTGCAGAGGTGCCCTAGAGGGAGGCACTGAACCCCTGACTGCTTGGAGCGCCTGATTGTGTGGCAGCCCATCACACTAGCATCTCTCCACAACTAATGATTTGTTTTTACAAGCTCTAATGGCAGAAATTCAGAGAGAAAGTAGGGCTTTTAAGCAATGGGGGGGGGGAATCCTTATTTCATCACATAAGGGTGTCAGTTTTCCTGACCACAAAACACTGGTCATCTGTATTGTTGATAGTATTAATTTGTATTTCACAGTTTTTCATCATGGCAAATTATTGTGTAAACTAACACAGGCTGCACAAATTCCAACCTGTCAGAAGACATCAAGTCCACAGTTTTCCTTTCAGGAAAAGAAAGGACTTTTGTGAAGAGACGAGACCTCACTACTGCATCTATAAACTGCATCTGTGTATACAGATATTTTAAAAGTCTAGTCAACATACCCACACATTAATTCACTGGGGATGCCAACCTGAAGTACAGTAAAGTAAAATAAAGTTAAACTTTGAATCCAGAACTTTTACTTGTAATAGTGTATTTTTACATTGTGGTATTTATATTTTGGCTTAAAGAATACTTGTCCTACAATTTATTAAACCTGCAGAGACCAAAGTATTGGACCATTGGAGAGGTGATGATGTATTGTGGAACATACAGCAGTAACACTGATCAGCCTGATGGGGGCATCATACATAAAGGGCAAAATAAATCCCTGGTCTGGCCATGACAGCATCTGAGGGGATGGAGGGATGATGCTGCTTGATGTGGTGTTTTGGTGTTTAAGAAATCACCCCTGATGAAAAACGAGTTTGAAAGACAATAACTTCATCAGCAGTTACATAATGATGATGTGATAACATCTTACTACATGTAGGCTCACAGCCTGCATCATTTATTCAGCATCAGTCATAAAGTGCAACACTATTCTTTGGTATATCTCTCTTCTGCTGTAACAACCAAATTCCACAGGGATCATTAGTTGAATCTGACATTGAACACACCGTCCTTGCTGCTGTTGTCACTGTAGTTTATACATAGCATCGAGGGGCCACGGAGCTCAGTGTGGATGTCCTGTGGTGTTCTTATTCTTTGGAAAAAAAGAAGAGAATTTACTTTGGCCTTAGTGGTACAGAGTGTTTACTGCATTCAATATTCATAGATCGAATGATTAAAATGTCAGACATTTCAGTTCATGACAGAAGACGTTTTTCAGAGGATCTGAGCAGCCATTGCTGCCCAGGAACATCAATGAAAAACTGACATGTGTTAGAGGACATATTGTCCTCACTGCACCATTCCAGCAAATAAATGTAGCTTTCATCTCCTGAAACTTTTTGAAGCTACAGTGTGTGTATGCTGTATGTGTGCTTTGGGAGTTATACAATTAAAGGCTCAAACGTTGATGAAGAATATTTCAACATAGAAACCTGCTGAATTTGTAAGCTATTTTGGTAGAAGGTGTTGTGTACCATATGTTTCTGAATAAAACTCTACATGGGGTCTTGGTTATTCATTACAGGATAAGGCTGGCGGTATTATATAATCTTAACTTTTATAATATTTGTCGACAAATCCCATGAAAAGACCGAAACCAATGATTAATTGATTCTACTGACAAGTATTTTCTCTGTATCCAAAGCTCGATATATCTTCGGATGTATCTTCTTTCTCTGTGCCACAGAGCTCCATTGTTGTCCAAAAACCAAAAATCAGTGAGTCACACTGTTGCACTGGGTGACATGTTCCTTCATTACCGTGAACACACATACTGTAGTTTATTTTCACTCAATACATACACACCATCCTGCTGCCACAAACACTCACAAGAGCACCAAATGTTTATTAATCTGCCGCTGAAAATAGTCCACAACAAATGCATTATTTCCTCCTGTGTCAGTAGTGTAAAAACTACAGTCCCCAGCTGTTTTATGAAATTACTGAGCCTGTTGAAAAAAAGAATTACAGTATTTGTGCCCTGTTTGTGAGGATTTATGTCTTAAAGAACAAATAGGCTTGGGGCTGAGTGCAACAGTGTAGGGACAGCGCTGGTGAAAGATGTATTCAGATGCTTCATTTAAGTAAAAGTATCAATACCACACTATAAAAATACTACAAGTCCTACATTTGAAATTTTACAGGAGTGAAAGTGCGTTAGTATTAACAAAATATACTTACGTATGTAGTATCAAAAGAAAAGTACTCATTATGCAGAAAAATAGCCCCTGCAACTGTAATATTATTATACAGTATAATACTTTACTGCATATTTTTATTGATGCATTTACAGTATGTGTACACAGCACAGTGGGTGTACTTTTAACAATTATATATTATATACTGTTGGGTAATTTAATCTATAAAAATACATCATATTTTATAACCTTGCCGTTGG
>NTHP01000318.1:422134-514504 GCA_003416845.1 Oplegnathus fasciatus | reverse complement strand
GGACATTTGTTTCACCTATCCTTCTGATTTGGACAAAAGTCTTGCTAATAAACTGATACACTTCACAAGGAATAATAATAATAAATAAATAAAGGGAAGCTAATAAATAAGAAAACTCAAAGTGTGCCATTTTGTGCTGCATTTTGAAAAATTAAACATATACAAGCAAACAAAAATGTACGGTGTACAAGCTTTATATAGAACCAACTAGAACTAAATGTTTGTTATGTAAAATACCACAACAATTGCAACATAATACATGGTGTGTAGGTAACTTGGCCCTGTCTTATTGTGCGAACATATTCAGCATAATAAGACTGAGCCCACTGGAGATGTGGAGAGGGACGGTCACTGTTATTCTGTTTTTACACTTTCCCTCTCTGGCTCACTGTCATTGTATTAGCAGTGGCACTGAACCAGCATGTGTTTCACTACTCATACAACTCCCTAACTTCTTACACTAGTGGATTACTTACCAGTGACACTCACAAGGACATCACAATCTCAAGTGCCATTTTTAAATGAAAAAGTCATTAAGTAGTTTTTCAGTGATTTCAGTTCTTATCCTTTCCATCGCCCTGTGCACTCACCTCAGCTGAGGCACACTGTTGACTGAAAACTGTTCTTAAAACATGTTTACTTTGTGCTCAGCCACCATGACTTACTGCTGCCAAAGCAAAGTGTTGAACTTGATCGGCCTGACAAGCAAAGTGCTGATGTTGTCCCGTTTCTTGACAGATCGGTGTGGCAGCTCACTCTTTAAGCTTCACATTTTACTGCAGATTAACTGGTGCGATAAGCCATAACAAAAAGTTGATATGAACTGTTAAATGTATGCAGTATGCAGAGTGTTAAGATGATGAGTCACCACCTCCAACACAACTGTTTCAAGTCCGACTGATATCACCAAAAAGTCATCCCTTTTTGCAGTCAAAAAGCGATTTTCAAAATCATTCTTAATATTGATATATTATATCGCTGTACATGTTTGATTGACAGCTAGGCTGGCAGGAGCACTGAGACACAATGTAAAGAAACTGGTAACTGTATTTTACAAGCAAACAAGCAAAAGGCAGTGTTTTGTTAGTGGTGGTTTACTGAAGGACCGCAACATTTAGCATCTAAACTGAGCAATCTTGACATCCTCAGTAGGTCAAGGCAACACAAGTCATGTGTCCTTGTTTGTAGGAGCTGACATTAGCTAGAAAGCTAATGATTTCGTTTTTAAGCCTGAGGCTCTTTTTGTGCTGGGTAGTTGTTAGTGAGTGTTACTGTGAGCCTGTGACAGAATAGTGACGTTACTGATGTGTCCAAATTAGTTGATGATGAGTTGAAATAATTTAATTAGCTAAATATAAAGAAGTTCTCTGTCTGAACAAAGAAACAACACCATTCCCACTGGTAAATGCACAGACAGAGGGCGCTCTCATGAACTGGCTGCTGTACTGACAAAGGTACTGCTGTAATTTTGTGATCCCCTAACCTTTCCTCTGCAGCACCATGAGGTTACATTTGTGATTGTGAGGGAAATATCTTAACAACTGTTGCAGGAGTTGCCATGAAATTTGGTTCAAACGTTCATGTCCCCCTCAGGATGACTTGGAACAACTTTAGTGATCCCTTAACTGTCCAAAATAGTACCATCATCAGGTTAAAATTAAATTTTTTCCAATCCTATTGTTTGGCCAAAAGCTGCACAACTAATGACTTTCCCATCAGCCTCAGCTGTACTGTGTTTAGCTTTTAGCTTAAAGCACATGTGCCAAAGTGCAGCGTTCCAGAGCCGCTGACATGGCCGTACACTGTTAATCTTGTTTCTCCAAAGAGAGCACATGATAATTGACAAAGCGGGATAAAAATAAATTATTAATTATTTATTATTTTCACTTGAACTTGAGATCAAATCAGGTGTTATAGATATAAAATAAAGTACATTTCTGCAACTGCAAATTTTCCAGACCAATCTTCATGTTTTCACGGAGCTGTTAGGAGGTATTGTGTTGATATCTGATTGAAGGAGGAACCTGTCAATCATCTTGTGTACAGCTTACTTGAAATGACATCTGTCCCAAGCAGATGCTTAATCAGCCATAGCAGAGCACAATGAGAGCCTGGCTTTGTGAGAAAAAGGAAAACAACCTGGTAGAGTCCAGGTCATCAAAACTGGTTCCGTCTCCTCATATATAGGCTATATATTTCAGGCAAGACATCAAAATATTTATTTCCATAATATGTAAGAATTTCCTGTGAGATCAGGATGCAACTCTGCATTATTGTAAAGCATTTTTATTACCTTGTCAACATTCAGAAGATTTTAAAATGTTTTTACGATCATACTGTGGAGTATATCAGTACAGTAGTATAAAGTGTGTGCTATAGAGTCGGCTGTAATCTTTTTGAAAAAGCTCGCTATCTGCGCAGAGAAGCAGGCAGCCTGATTTGCAGACTGATTGCCTGCTGCTCCGAGGTAAAGGGCAGGCTAAGGTTGCTAAACTACAACCTCGATACCACTCCCACCCTGATGACATCCGGGCCCCATGCTGCCATCACCACGATATTACATAATCACAGAACACACAAGACAACAGTCTTGGCAAAACAGACACGCATCACTGAAATAAATGTGATAAAAGGCATTCTAACATGTGAATCACATATGTTCTTGCCCCAGGCCTAATTGGTGCATTTTGGCTGAATTGGAGGCGTGTGAGCAACTGCATTTGGGTTTTTAATGAATGAATGCATGTCAGCTTCTGGGAGGTTGTCTAATCCTGTGTAATCCCTGCCTGATGAAACCAGATAGAGTGGAAATATTGGCAAAAGAGAGGGATTAGTGACCATGGAGTCTGGCAAAACATGTGATCGCAGCAAGAGCACATACTTTACTCACACATATGCAGCTCTCCCCTGGCACACACAAACAACACGCCACAGCACTCCCCTCCATTCATGATTCTTGCATATGTAATGCAGAAGAATGAGAGGAGGGTGTGTGTGTGTTGTTAGGGGTGTGTGAGTGTTCCTATACAAGTCTCTCAGTCCAACAACAACCCAAGCCCAATGGGAGGAATGCATTGCTCAAAAGGTGGGGGGATCAAATTGACAAACTGAATCTGTGTGACCTGACTGCTGCACACATGGTCTCATCCTGAGGACAGACTGTGAAGGACAAAGCGACCTGAATCACTCGAGCTTTGGGCAAACGAAAGATTAAAACTCCTCTCTGGGTGAAATAAATAAATAAAGTCAAATCTGTGCAGCAGACAGAATGGTTCAGGGTTGGACTTGTGCAAACGCACAGCGGGACTGTGTCTTGAAAATAAGAATCGTAGCTCGCAGACTCAACAGGAAGCTCCCTTTTAGAAAGACAACCCAGAAACAAACTGCACCGCCTAATTTCAGCCTGAGGTGCTTTTTAGCAGTCGACAACGAGCTTAAAGGAATAGTTTGACATTTTGGGAAATACACGTATATGCTTTCTTGCTGAAATAGCACTCTTATGTCTGTGCGTTAACCATGGAGCTAGAGCTGGGAGTCATAAAATTTCACAGAATTTCACCTGGCCTTTAGGGCGTGGTTAGCCCAGGTCATCATAAGGACTGGAAGTACAGGGAAACAGCTAGAGCCCGGGCTCCATCCCAATCGCAAAGATATCTACCAACTCCTCTAAAGCTGACTAACATGTTGTATCTCCTTTGTTTATTTCGTACACACATGGAAACTATTTCTTGGTGAACCAGCGGAGAGATTCCAGGAAGTCACTGCACCCACCCACTAGTCACCAAGAACTAGCTACAGTGTGTTACTCCTGTAAAACCACAACTTGTTAGTTTTATTTTTCAGTATTTGCACAGATTAAATTAACGATATATAAGATGTTGTGAGCTTTAGAGGTGCTGCTATTTTTGAATTTTGGACAACACCAGGTTAGCTGTTTCACCCAGCTTCCTGTCTTTATGCTAAGCTAAGCTAACCACATCCTGCCTGGTCATATTTAAAATGCCAAAATTTTGCGACAAAATCAGTTCATTCGAATGGAATCGCCATGATCAACGCATTTGCTCATGGGGGCAAAGTAAATTGAATTTTCTGTGTTAAGTTCAACTTTGGTAAACTTTGACATGTGAATTCACAAGTTATCAAGTATTTTAGCTAGAAAAGCTTTTCCCCCTCTTCACTAACTCTTTATTGAACAAAATGAATCCTGAGACACAAAATGCATAGACGTAGAAGAGAAGCCCAAGGAGCTATTCAGTATTGACAGTTATTTTGAATGGAAAGTAGCTAAAGCCTGCTCTAAAAGTCGCTAGATTACGCCACACGTTGATTTCCATATCTGTGACATCATGACATAACTATCTAAATACTATATAGACAAAAGTTAAAAAAGTGAAACTAAACTTAACTGACTCTTAACTGACATGGTTTATCATCAGCAATTATTATTTTTCAAGCTGCTATCATCACATCAGTGTGCATGTAAATCTACCTCTAATTTCACTTTTAATGAAGGCTGCTGTATAGACTGTGGAACTGAAGTATCATAAATAGAGAGGATCCAGCCACTGGAATAAACTCACTTTTGTAAACTATGTATATTTTGAGTAAAAAAAACAACTTCAAGTTAAATCATTACGAACAAAAACAAAGTTCAAATACTGGGGATCAGTGATTGGTCCGCACAGCTCATTCCCGTTTCTGTCTGGCTGATGATTGGTCAACTGAACGAGCTGCCGCTCTGCCCACTCACTGGAAATAGTCCAGAGAACCACAGACACATGAGAGCATATTTGCTGAGGAATATTGCCAACTTTCAGTTAAGGTCTGTCCAAAAAGTCACCACATTTGTCTGAAAATAAATAAATAATAATAATAAGAAGAAAACGTGCTCAAGGGATCTTAGAAGTCGCCAGATCTTGTGAGAAAGTCACTGAGTTGGCAACACTGTAGCTATTGTGAATGAATAGTTCTAGCATGTTCCTGGCAGGTAGGTAACATTAGCTGTTAGCTTGCCAGGTACAGTAGTTCAATCTGCCCTTGAAGTAGTTCCTTCATTACCAAACCTCTAAAACTAAATATTGCCACTTTCTAGTGTGACCTTTACTCAACCACCATACGCAGGGAAATGAGAAAAGTATCAATCTTCTCATCTAAATCTTGGCAAGAAAGTGAACATGCGCGTTTCCAACAATGGGGAGCTATTCCTTTAACTTGTTAATGAGAGTTCTGGGCTTGTTTGGAATGCAACAAAAAGTGCATGACAGTTGGAAAACCCATTTTTGCATTTAATCTAAAATCAACAACGCTGTATCCTGCCACAGCTGTGTCAACAATTGAGAGAAATTGTTATGGATCTGATGTGACAAGCCAGGACTCCAGTAAACTGACAGCTACTGTACATATATATTATGAAGGTCCAGTCAAATGCATTTCTGCTAATCCCCCAGCTATTCTCAAAAGGCATTTATACATACATTACTGAATGAAATCCATCTGAACTGTAAAGCCCTTATGCACACCACTTCCATACCACGCAGCAGAGGAAGGTGATCCTTTAAATACAGATTGTCATTGGACACAGTCAGTTATCCTCATTGGATACAGCTGCAGTACTGTCTGGATAAACAGTCACACTGGGTATCAGAGTAGCTTACAACTTCAACACGTCACGTCACTGATTGGATGGACACCATAGCGGGCACCCCTTTTCTATCTCTCTGACAGAGCGCTGTGTTGAAAGCACAGGGAACATAATTGGCTAAAATAATTGCTTTCACTTCAGAACAATACAAAACAGCACAGATTAGCTATTGCCAATTTCCCCCCAAGTGACACAATAATTAACAAATAACTAACGGACAGTTAATTTCCTCACATACAGGAAATAGATTTAATGAGGACTGCAGAGATTTGGAGTTTTACTTGTTCTGTTGAAGTAAGTTTTCCTTCTCTGTGTTCCTTCTTGGAATGTGTACTCTCCGTTCAAGATTAAATGCAAGCCTAGTTTTTCTTTTCGATCATCTTTTCCGTCTTATTATTGATATGTTTAAACATTTTTCTTTTGGCATTGAGACCATTTGTTAGGGACTGGTAGGTGACCTTCAGTGCCAGCTGGCTGAAGGTGCTCATACAGAGACGAGTTAATGGATTTGAAAGGTTCACTAAATCTGATGACTGTGACATGATAACTGGCCTTTTATCTGGTCTGTCCAACATGCATCAGTAGTTGTGATCCTTTACATGTTTGGGACATTTTTGCAAGCTCTGTATGCACAGCTTTTACTACACTGTCATTTCAGACTGACCACATTCATTTGAGATAAGAATAATACACATGATTGAAATTACAGAAGAATCTATAATTTACCAAAAGGCTCTGGAGAGTCTTTCCTGATTCCTGATTCCTGGACTCAAATAGTCTCTCTGAAGAGTCAGGCGGCCTTGCAGGTGGACCACACGTCTGGGGATCTGCACCAGAGCTGATGGGACACACAGTAAGCATAAAAACTAACAGACAGTTACAGTTATATATTTTGGCAACAGCACGATGTTTGGTTGTCAGAATCATCTAACTGGGGGCAAATTCATTTTCATCTTGAAGAAAATAAACTGTCGCTGGTGCTGAGACAGCTCCGTGAAAATCACAGAAAACAAAAAGTAAAGGATTAAAAACTGCCAAATAGAATTAGTACCAAATGTATATCTCATAGTATACATACTGGATGTAGGATGAAGCGCAAGATTCAAGATATTCTCTTCAGAAATTTACACTTCATATTCTACATTGTGTGTTTTTCTACAGTCTGTGGTCAGATTGTATGAAGAGATCAAACATGTAAAATGAAAATACAAGTAGGAAATAATGAGTTGCAATGAGTCACTTCCAACTGCATCAGAAAAGTGATTAATGATTGAACTTTAACAACTATAAACAATTTAAAAAGAGCCAAATGATTTTGAGGCAGTAAAATGTTCTTTTACTTTGTTCAAATGTTTCATTTTACACTAAATTGTGTTTCTTGATGAGAAATGATGTTTCTGAGTATCAAGTCATTTTTGAAAGACTTTTAGTGCCATGTGAGACGTCGCCTGTGTAGCAGAGCAGCTAATTAACTGGTACATTGTGGGAAAGGTCATTCATTTTGAGAGAAACTAAAAATAACACATTTAGGATAAAAAAAATGCTCTAATTGACGATCACTAAACTATTCATTAAACCCTCTTAGCAACCATGACTTGGCACAGCGGGCCTGTTAAACTTTTGATTTCTCCTCATGTTGAAGCGGTGAGTATGGGGCAATCAAACATGTGGTACCTTTTTTAGCCTCTCCAAAACCATAAGTAAAAGTGTAAGGAATGGATTAAACACTGTGTTCATCTGCTCTAATGTGTTTATCTGCTCTAATGTAACATGCAGTTATTTGCATGTGCAGCTAACTAACTTACTGGTTACGTTAAAAAAAAGTCCGTCTAGCCGTTCACAACTAGCACATCCACCGTGTGGAGGCCGGTCCTGGATGCTATGATGCTATCGTTTGTAAATACGAACTAGTCGAGTGGGATTAAACTGTTTTGCCTCTGATCTAAATTGAGGTTCCAGAACGGCACACAGGTTTTGAAGAATCTGCCTCGGTATAATTATGGCTTACGTGTGGTCTTAAATTTTGATCTTACCTAACCAACCAAACGGGAAGTACGACAGTATCGATGAACGCCAGAGAACTGTTCGCACGCACAATTTAAGATCAAATGACGATTCGATTCATGCATGAGGCCCATTGTTTTCAACCAACTCACTGAGCTAACGTTAGCTTAATTAGCTGGCTAGCTAGAGCTGATCAAATTTGCTAGCGAGTCATTTCAGTCGACAAAATGTAGAAATGAGAAGCCTGCTTTTGTCTTCTATCTGCTATCAGAGACTCGTTTCAAAAATGACTACAAAGTTAGAGTAGTAAATCTGCCGTGCCAGAATGCAAACTGAACGATCCCCTCCGAACATTTTTTAAGACATGTGACCATACTCTGCTTTGAATAGTACCTTGTGTCTGATATGTTTGTTCTCCACAAAGGGTTCAATTATCCCCTCAAAAATTGTTCATTTTAAAAGTTTAGCTGCTGGACTTAAGATCTTTTATACCTCACTCAAAAGGCCTTTCTCAGTGTGTTTGCACTAGAGGCTTCAAGTTTTCACATCATACTTGTGTAAGTTGCTTATTGGACGTTGATTGGCTTCAAACAAGCTGTGGTGTCCTTGTATGTCCATGTGTTCAACTTTATGGTGAATACAGAGAAATGTTCCCCTTTCAGCAGATGAATGTGAAAACAGCCTTCTATCAGATTGGTTTGTCTATAAGATGTTATATATTCACTCTTTCGAAACATTTTCAGACAGGGCGGAGACTTTAACGAACAAATCCACAGAGAGAGATGTAAGGGCGTGTTTTGTCCTTGGCCCCCCTCTCTGGCAGACATCTTAGTTTCATATTCATCATGGTGTATGATTTTGACATGTGTTTGGAATTTAAACAATGAGCAAATAAGCAAGCCAACACCAACAACCACACAGCCCTACAGATTTCCACCCTCCTCCAAGGACAGCAGACAAGGACGAAGTCAATGCACATTGTACTATGTAATTGTACATTTATGTTTCTTCTAATACTGAACATGACAGGGGGAATGGATGATGGCAGACAGTGAGAGAGGAGATATTTAGCTGAATATCGCCTTTGTGTGAAACTGAATTACATGCCTGATTTAACTGCGTTGAGCCAGAAGTTACTCAGCGCAGTTTGTGAGGCAACACCGATGAGGTTATTCCCAATTTTACACACAGTAATAAGCATATCAGCCCTAAGAGGGTGCATTTAAATGAAATAGTTTACTCTTTGTCCTTAATCATCTCAAAGTTATTTTCATTAAGGAGAGGTTAAGCAGCCAAATCACAGCTGTCATCCTCAGGATTAGAGTAAATGAAGTGGAGCGAATTGTTTTGCTTTGGGCTTCAATAAGAGCCCAGAGGACCAATCAGTGCTGCTTCTATGAATATTTACTATATATAGTTAATTTGCATTAATTTGGCATCTCAGCTCGAACAGCCTCGGATTAGATGAGTAGAATGAAAACAGCACTTTTTTTATCAAGTGCTTGGACCACTCCAGTGTTATAATATGATAATTATATAATAATGATGATAATAATAGTACTGATAATTGTACGGATAATTGTTATTATAATTATAATTGAGATAATTGTTATGTAATTGATTGATAAGGGTTGATAAGGGCATTCATGTTTATTGTACTTTTTAATTATTCCAGAGCTTGTCTCAGCTGTGTGTCACGGCTGGTGTGTGTGAGGCAACAGAGGAAGGACCCATATGCAGAGAATATATTAAATATAATGAATGTATACAGATATAGTATGAAATGAAGGTTTTCAGTGATTTTGTGAAAAAATCAGCTTACTGGAAGGTACTGGTAGGCAGGCAGGTACAGGTGGCCGGAAAACAGTAGGATGGAATAGTTTGATTAACTGACACAGTACAAGTGAAAATGAACCGTTATATGTACAACTGGGCTGATTAGGGAAAATGGGAAGCAGGTGAGCAGGTGGGGGGGAGGGGAGGGTCAGGTGACTGGGACTGGAGGGAAAGGGGTTACTGCAGGACAGGAGGGAATGGCTAGAGTCAGAGTCGCCGATATGTCTGGGACAGGTGGAAAAGTCAAAGGGCATTTGGTTTGGAGAAGTGAGAATGTGGCTGGAGGGAGGGACAGAGAAGCAGACTGTGACACTGTGGTTCTGGAGGAGTTTGAGAAAATTTCCATGACGATGTCATGAGGCGTTTATGGAATCATAATCAAAATCCCCTGTTGTAGCCGACACCACCTCATAGATTCTAAACTGTCCCCCAAAGTTTCTAATTTAATTTAATTTAACTTAATTATTCATTTCCTGTTATTATTATTTGTTAAATAGAACACATTTGATGAAATTGTTCAAAATAACATGTTGGATCATTCAAGGCTGTAGATCGTGCGCTTTTAAATTAAAAAGCAGAAATCCTGATTTTATTAGAGGGGTAAAAGACCCTGATATCACCGTCTTACAAGAGACATGGTACAGAGGAGACAGTTCCACTGGTTGTCCTTGCGGTTACAATGGGATTATTCTCCCATCAACTAAACTCCAAGCAGTCACCCAGGGTAGGGACTCAGGAGGCATGATCATTTGGTATAGATCAGAATTAACCCATTCAACTGAAATTATGAAAAAAGTAGAACCCTATATTTGGCTGAAAATTAACAAAGTAATAATATGTGCACACCAACATGTCTACCTGTGTGCTGTTTACGTACCACCCTCAGAAGTCCCCTACTGCACTGAAGATATTTTTTCAATTCTTCAACCATTTTAAAACTTTGGGAAACGTGCTAGTCTGTGGGGACCTGAACGCTAGAACTGGAGAGAAAGCTGATGCTGTAAACATCCAGGGAAACAAACACTTAGGCCTACCTGGAGGAACCTGCTTTCCTCTCCCTGAATTCCCCCCTCGACACAATTTTGATAAAATTAGAAACACAAGTGGTACCCAGTTTCAACAGCTCTGCTGCACACTGGGTCCGTACATAGTCCTTGGTAGGGTACAAGGAGACTCTCGGGGCCGTTACACATTTAGTTTAGCTCTTAGCAGTTGTACAGTAGACTATGCCATAACAGATCTGGACCCAATGTCTCTCAGAGCTTTCACAGTAAACCCACTCACACCACTATCAGATCACATAAGCACACACTAACTATGAGGCCTCTAAACCCAGTAAACTGTACAACACCACACATTCATGTAGGTGGAAGTCAGACAGCATGGAGAGCTACCAAAAGGCATTTGAAAATCCCCAAATCCAATATTCAATCTATTTCTTTATTTCTAAAATGTTTCCCCATAATAATGATGGTGTAAATTCTGCTGTGGAAAAAAATAAGGCAATTTTTGATAAATTGGCTTTGTTATCGAATCTGAAAACCTCTAATCAAAAAGCAAAACAAATAAACAATAACAAATGGTTTGACAATGATTGCAAAAATATAAGAAAGTTCTCAAACAAAAAACATAGAGACCCAAATAACCAAATTATATGCCTTCATTGTTATGACACTTTAAAACAATACAAACACACGCTAAGAGCAAAGAAAGAACAACACAGCTGGAACCAGCTCTCTGAAAAAGAAGAATCTTTAGAGGCAAACTAATTCGGGCAGAAGTGGAACTCTCTAAACAAAACACAACGAGCTTAATTGCAAATACAAAATGGCTGCATTTGGATGAATTATTTCACTGAATTATACAGCAATGTTACAAACAACATTGACCAAAATACACACCAAGTGGAAAACTTTAGAATTAGTAATTAAAGACAACCAAAATGCTCTGGATATTTCAATAACAGAGCACGAACTGACGGAAAGCATCCAATCTCTGAAAGCTAAAAAGGCCTGTGGAGTCGACAGCATCTTAAATGAAATGACCAAATATTCTGACCAGAAACTCAAACTTTTTAATATAATTCTAGCAGTTGGCACTTTTCCTGGACATGTGGAATAAAGGTTTAATAAGACCAATTTAAGCAAATAACCCAAATAAATAGTAACCTGGGAAAAACCTTTTCCAATATTATGAATAAAAGACTTATCAGTTTTATCAAAATGTTTTCAATAAATGCCACAAATTCTTACCAAATGTTCCCACAACTGAGCACATCTATACCCTCCACGCCCTAATTGAGCAAGAATTAAACAAAAAGAAAGGAAAGACCTATGCATGTTTTATTGATTTCAAGAAGACATGAGGGCCTTTTCTATAGACTACTTAACAGTAGAACTGGGGGGAAAACATATGATGTAATTAAATCTATGTACACAAATAGTAAATGTGCATTTAAAATGGGAGACAAACAGACAGCCTTCTCTTTCCAGGGTCATGGGCTGAGACAGGGGTGCAGTCTTAGTGCAATCCTCTTCAACGCATACATTAATGAATTTACATGTCAATTAGATCAATCCACTGCACCTGACCTCGCCCTGAATGACACAGAAATTAAAGTTCTCCTGTGTGCAGATGACTCTGTGTTGCTGCCACCAACAAAAGAAGGTCTACAGCAGCACCTCAACCTCCTGCATAAATTCTGTCAGATATGGGCCCTGACAGTTAACCCAAAGAAAAGAAAAATTATGACCTTTCAGAGCAATCCAGAAATCAGGAACACACACAATATTTCTATTTGGACACCACTAAATTACAACATACAAAAAACTACACCTACCTTGGCCTCAACATAAGCTCCACAGGAAGCTTCAACATGGCTGTGAAAGATCTGAGGGACAAAACAAGGAGAGATTTCTGCGCAATTAGAAGAAATATTCAATTAAAATGTGGCATTCTCCCTCTCCCTTCCACTCTTCTTTCCCCAACCTCCCCACCAGTCTGTTTGGTGACGAGACTAAAAACCTGACACCTGGGTAGGCTTTCAGTTGAAATGTAAATCAGCGTGTTTGGAATGATTATTATTTCATTTTATTGTAAATTTTCTGCTAAGATTTTCTATATATATTTCAATATGGTTACTGTAGAAATGCAAAAAAAATAGCCATCATTCTGTTTTGGATGTTTTGAAAACAGTGTGTTAGCGTTTGAAAAATGTGCTGTAAATATTAAGTGTTTTGTAGGTGGTGGAATATGAATGAGAAAAGAGTTCATGGAAGAGTTCAATGATTCACAGTTTGGTCCACATAGACTTCTGTTTTGACAATGTGACTTCAGTTTTGAACAATGCATGTTAGCAATTGAAAAAAACTGTAATAGATTTTTATCTGTAAGCTGTAAACACAATACTGGCATATTGCTGACATATAACCTATGAGTACTGTTTTAGCAAACACTTGCCATAGAGCAACATTAACATTCATTTGGAATTATGACAAATGACAAATGTACAAAAGTACAATATTCACTTTCTTTCAACTCTTTTTTGGTCTCCACCAACTCCTGAGGAAAATATCTGGCTCTTTAGCTGCTAAATGCTCGACTATGTTCACCAGCCCCTCCCTAATGTCTACATTTCACTGAAAACAGCTGCCTGTTGCTGCTGGAAACAATGCTGATGAGAGCAGTGAAACTGAACCAAAACAGTAAAGTTGCTGGCCGTAAAAACAAAACAATGAGCTGAAAGATGCTAAAACGCATCTGAGAGGTGAAAATTATCTGCGGGTATGTCACGACTCATAAAAACATGGTTGTACCATGGACTCTATGAACGCTAGAATAAGACATGTTGATACACAGCAGAATTTAGCATTTTAAAAGATGTTTTTAAATTGAGCTACCAAGTCCAGCCCCCTTCAGCCTAAAAGTTGAAATAATTACATTAACCATAAAGAAAACAGATCTCTCACCAATGCCTGCCATAGTAGCCCCCACCTACCCTCACACGGCTGCAGCCTTGGTACCTGACGAACGAGGAACCATCTTAAAGACTAGAGAGAGGCCAACTCCTTGACTACATGATTCTTATTAATAAATACATTAAAAAAAAACAACGTCAGTATGTGTTGTCATTGTAAGCAGTAATGAGGTGTGTTAACTTGTATTGTCTCTGTTAAATTAGAATATTTAAAGCTAAGGTGTCATGTCCTAAATTAACCTGTATCACATATAGTAATGATTATTAAATCCAGTTGGATGTCATATTGCTGTATAATGCTGCTCAATGATGGATGTTTGTGTCCAAAAGCCGTTCATAAATCCAATATGTACTGTGTTATACTTTTTTAGAGATCGTTCTGTTGTCTGTCAGTGTGTGAGGTTCAGAAGGCCTGTGGGGTGACTCCACTCTGCTAACCTTTGTCAAATTGTTCATGGATCTTTAATCCAGCCTCAGACCTGTTTAATGCAGTAGTGCACTAACAGGATTGGTGATATTAACCCCCAGGGACATGGTTGCCAGCTGTTCTATCCCCCTGGCGGTGGGTCAGCACACACAGGGTTGCTGATGGGTGGAGCAGGGTGGGAGGGGATGCCTGGAAAGTGAGAGGATCTTCTTAGCTTAGTGCAGATTGCTGCAGCGAGAGGACAAGAGGGATGCTGAGCCCAAAGGTGCTTTAAAATATCACGGAGGCTTGGATATTTCACATAGAATCCCATCCAGTCCTGGAGTTTTTCGTCATCCACTCTTTTTTGCTTCTGTGTTCATCCTCACGCCTGGATTTGAGGCTTTGGGTTGGGTACATTTATGGGTTGCTGGTAGGACACAGGGCAGGTGACTCACGATGGCCGTGGCTTTAGATGCAGTGTGGGTGAGGGTGAAGAACGTTTGCAAACAGAATGGGCTCCTCATCATGTCGGTGCTGGCTGTGGTCATTGGATGTCTTTTGGGATTCTTCCTGAGAACACGGCGCCTCACAGAACAGGTCAGTCTGCCCCCCCACCCACCCCCCTCCACCCCTGATGTGACGTCATGCATGTAGAAGACGAGGGTTTGGGAGAGAATTATTTCCCTGTAACACTTACGGAGCATTACACTCCATAGTGCTTCTCCTCATCAGTGCTGACCTCTGTGGTTTTTGGTTATTATTTTGCATTCATGTATACTGTTCATTTTCCAAAAGAACATCACTGTGTGAGTAACTAAATATATTTACTCAAATACTGTACTTCAGGTACTTGTACTTGTTTTTCCATTTTATGCTCCATTAAACTTGTACTCCCCTACATTTCAGAGGGAATTACTGTGCGTTTTACGCCAGTACATTTATTTGACAGCTATAGCTACTACTTTTCAGGTTGAAATTATACATAAAAGACATGTTTAAACTTGTTAAAATTTGTTAAAACTTGTTGAGGCTCCTTTTCAGCAGACATTTCCCCCCCTAAACATGGTTTCATTTAAATAATTGTTCAAGGCCCCCAATAGGTCAAATTCTCCAATATTTCACAAAAAAACCCCCAAAGATCTGAGAGAAGACAAAAAAAAACTAATATAATGAATAATGAATGAATTCACAAATAAAACTTTGTTTTTCTCTTCCTTCCTACCCTTAGACTTATCTGGTGAGCCTCTGGGGGTCGTTCTTAACCCTCGGTCGAGAACCACTGGACTAAACTACCTAACTATATATAAACTAGTTCAAACTAGCTCCACCCCGACCAGCTACAGCACTAAAATGCTGCTTACACATGGGTGCATCAGAATTAATCTGATAATGTGTCATAATATATCACAGTGGCCATTTGTCTGCAGAACATGAAAGTACTTTTACTTATGCTATTTTATGTAAGTACATTTTGCCGATAATACTTCTGTACTTTTACTTAAGTAGGATTTTAAATGCAAGACTTTTACTTGTAATGGAGTAGTTTTACATTCACTCAAGTGAAGGATCTGAGTATTTCTTACACCACTGTAATGTTTTTCTTACCTTCCAGGCAGCCATTGGTCTCCATTCATGTCATTATGGTGTGAAAATCAAATTATAGATTTAAAATTTGCTCGGGTAAGGCAATATATCAATGAACATCACATTGGCTTTCATTTTCAAAAGATACCAGTATGTTATTGATGCACTGTAACCGAGAGCAGACTCCCCAAAACAACCTGCACTCACAGGCAACAATAGCATACCTTTGACAACAATAAAAGTAGACATGATGTTCACTGTGGTGAATTACCTATTTCAGATACTTCTAAGTCTCTGCCAGATGACTTTCATACCACAGTGATATATCTGCCTGGAGTTTAGAAAAACACAATTTAAAAGTCTAAAACACTGCAACAGTGTTGGAAGCATGATTTGTTAAAAACAGGTTAAACCCTTTATTAGCAGCAACCTGCTGGTGGGCCAGTCACCACAAACTCACCCTATGCAGCCAGACACTGTTGGGACCCTCAAAACTTAATTTTAAATTCTAGTGAAGATCCAAAAGTTTCCAAAGATAAGACATGGGTCTGACTACTAGGACAACGTGGACATCTAGAATATTTCCATTTGATGGGAAACTATAAGGAACATTAAATCTTTGGGTTTTTGAATATTTCACTTAGTGTAAATATCATATCTTCGGAAAGTTGGAGCAGATATGGAATAAACAGTATATGATAATGTCACACAGTGTGATTCAATATTATTTTTCCAACCTTAAAGGATAGGTTCAGTTTTTCAAGCCTGTCTTAAAACCATACTGACAGGCCCATATGTACATTGACACAGTTTTTGTTTTCTCCTCTTAATACAGGCAATTATGAGATCCCTTCCTATTGCATTTCCAGTGTAAGTGATGGGGGACAAAATCCACAGTTCTTGTTCCGCACAAAAATATATTCCACAATGTATCTGAAGGTCATGTGATGTAGTCTGAGTTAGACAAATCAAGCAAGTATCTTCCAATCTTACAGCCTTTTTAGTACAAAATCCCCTCTTTGTGTTACTATCTGGCAGAATCCCTATTGATTTGATTAACTGAGACCAGTGAAGCTTCACATTAACTCTTAATGGATCTCTTAATGGCCAATGTGAACAGGAGGAATGATTACAGCAAAAACGTATGTACGACAATGCACATATGGGAATATGATATGAATATTGTTCTAAGAAAGTCTTGAAAAAAATGTGAACCTATCCTTTAAAGCTACATATACAAATAGAAGTAAAGGAGAGACACTGGGAAAACTGCTTGTTAAGGGGTTTTTATGATGTGCAAAAACACCAAAATGGCTCAGAGTGGAAACACTTTCAACATTATTAATATTTCACAAATGTTGCGCCTTGGAGGCCTCACAAAAGTGTTTAAAAAATGAAACTGTATCCTTCAAACTGTCCACCCTCCATTTACTGTGGTAGAAGTGTTCTGACATTTATTGGAAGGACTGTAAATGTCAAATGAAAAAAGATCAAACATTTTCTCTTGTTGGCTCAGTGGCTATATTCAGTAAGCACAGCTCTGACATATCAGCAAAACGTTTCAAGTTGCAGCAATTGATGAGGCGCATTACCAGTTTCATTCACCTGCCGACCTTTGAACTAAATTGGAATACACAACCTGAAATTGGTTCCAATTTGTGTTTCATACAGTGGTGTGTGTGTAGTTGTTGTTAGTGGTTTTGATTCATTGAAAAATGCATTGAAAACATCAATGCACAAATCCAGGCTAAAAACAAACCCATGAGCTTACAGTAAATACATTGAACTTAACATATGTCACAGCTCCAGCATATTGCTCTAAATACAGCCACCAAGCAGCTTTATGGAGGGGCTCCATAAACAAAATGCAGCCTTTTCTTTCCCATCACCCCTCTGACTAAAGCTCTGTCATATTCTCAAATAGGCCTTAAAATAGCCGTGGCTGCTTTACTCTCACAATAGGGGATTACAATCCAATCAAACAAATGCTTTCTCTAATTGTACATCAAATAAGAGTGCCTGTCAGTGTGACGCATGACAAGGTACACAGGAGGCACTGACCTTTATGTTTTCCAGATGCCACCGTGTTTGAGGACCAAGAGGGAAGTGTGGGTGATGTGTGTGTGTAAGTGCGTGCCTGGCATTAGTAAAGTGAGATAAGATGAAACTTGACTTCTTTCTCAGGAGATTTGGATTACACCAAATTAAAAGAGAATATTCATTACAAACTATGTAACTTATATATATATATATATATATATATATATATATATATATATAACATGCAAAACAGTTTCCACACAAGAACACACTGAGTAGAAACTCATATAATACATTACTGAAATGTAATGTACAATATTTTTACATTATTTTGTCTAAATAAAACCATACCATGTATAAAAAGCCATGTATGCATGTAGACATTTATTATTCAATAATCTAACATCAGTATGTAGTATGAAGAACCAGCTGTCATTGCTAAAAATGTTATGAGAGTGCGCACATATTACAGTCACATGCACAATATAAACACATTAAGAAAGTGTGGTAAGGGGCACATCCCACAGTAGTATGAATGTATAATTATTTGAACAAAGTTAACATTAGAAGTGTGGCTGCTTTTAGCTTCATTGTGTTTAATAACTGCTGATGCCCAGTAAGACCGAACTGTTTTAAGTCATCAGCGGAGCTCTGTAGTAGTGGGGAGGCCCACAGGTCCATTTGAGAGTTATTGATGGCAGCTGAAAACAGAAACAGCTAAAAGCAGTTGTCTTTATTAAACAGTGTTGCCTGCACACAGAAAGAGGGCTGTGATTGATTTAGTAGGCTGTGAGAGGGTAAAATGACACAAAGTCAGATCACAGGTGAACATTTAGCATGTAACATACACTCAGAGGCTGCTCTATAAGTTACTGTACACCTGTATACCACCTGTACAATCTACTGTAATTTGATACAACAGCTCTGCCATAAATTTTACCTTTGCAAAGTTTCTAATGTCCTGTTTTTGGTTACATTGTTGGAAATGTGTTAACTCATATACATATAATATGGGTGGTGTTGTGATGGACTATATTTTATTGAGAGGAGTTTCTATTTTTTTTTTTTTGTCCTTCCCATATACATACAGTTCTGAATTTAATGCAGTCCAGCACAACACATCACTAACCTCAATGCTAAAGCATATCGATTATAAATTATTAAGAATTAACATCTCTATGACGGTATCAACTAAACATTATAGGCATCATAAAAATAGACCTTATGGCAGAACAGTTTTATTAGATTGTATGTACTGTACAAGTGTACCTAATGAAGTGCATTTATTTATCTGTGTGCATTAAAAAAAGGACTATGCTGTAAAGTGCATTACTGCTTAAAATGTTTCCAACCAATTAAAAAAAATGAAAACATATTTGTTGATTTTTTCACCTTTGTAGGTACTCCTCCTCGAGTCCACAGAAAAGACTTAATAGACAACAGACAAGCAATTAGATTGTGCATCACCCTCTCAACCCTTCCTAAATCACAATGTTTAAAAAAAAAAAAAAAGACTACAGAGAGACTGTAAAACCAAACAAAAGTGAACAGCTGTTAAGGTGGCATGAAAGTGATTGGGGGACTTGTGAGAAACAAATTTGAAAAGGGGCTAAAATCATCCTACATTTCCCATAATGCAACTAATGGCATCTCTTTTTTAGACCCTTCAACATCCACGTCCTTCAAACTATATGCCCCCAGTTTGTAAAGCAGACTCTCTTGTATTTGTAGTCTCCAAACCCAAGCCAACATAACCCTAATGAGATCAGCAGGGTTATTCTCTTGGATCACAGAGTTCTCCTTTGTAAAAATGACAAATTACATCAATTCTGTCTTTCAGCAACAAGAATGGATTTTTTTGTGCAAATTGCTATTTGCTATACCTCTGTCCTTTGAACACAGGCTGTATGAGACAGGCAGCCATTATCAAACCCATACAACCTGCACTGCTCTAAAAGCAGTGATAGTGTTGAATATTCTTTTAGTCAGGAATATGTTTGATATGCTTTCCAATGAGAGACACAAGGCTGAAGTTGAATTCACTCTTTGGATTTTTCTCAAGATGTCCTTGTACAGTAAAAGCTGGTATAGTTTTGAGACAGCGTTATGAATGCAGATGAGAAAATCTCATTGTTGGCATGGGAGCTTGAACCTTGCTGCTTCTGATGTTCAATGACATCTTTTCACCCACCAGCTGAACCTAATTTGTCCACCAGGGATCCTGTTGTGACATGTGGAGTAACTTAAATGACTTGGAGATATCAGTTATTGTAGACTGAGTTGCAGGTTTGAGACCTGGAACTGGTGCTAATTGTCTGAATAAATTCAGCTCAACATAACCAGTCTCCACCTGCAAGCCGTCCATTGCTTGCATTGGTATTTTACTGTTGAACTAGTTCAACTCGGACTCCCACTCTGCAGCTCTGAGGTGTCTGAGCGTCAGCAGTAACCACAGTTCCTCCCATTATTATCATAATCAGGCACTGAGAGAGTTAAAACAGCAGGTTGAGACCACCTGTAACAGCCTACTGATGTACTCACCCCTCAGCACTGTTAACGGTGTTAGCCACCCCGCAGGCACAGGAAGGACCTTCGTGCCCAGCCTTGAAAATGTACCCCCTGCAAAAAAATCCACAACCAGAGCTTCATTCAGAGCTGGTATGAGCAGTACTCATGGCTGGAATATTCTCTGCGCTGTGTCGTTTTTCTGTTATTCTGTCAGCTTTACAAGTTTTCCTAAGTTGACTATTGTGTATTTTCTGCCTTCTGTCTGTGCTTGGGTCCATTCTATGTCCTATTACAATGCTAAATGTTGTTATTAATTTTTAACTTAAAACAAAGTGATAGTTATTGTTAGTAAGCACTACTTTCAAATCAACAGAAGTAAGTAGATATTTTGAAATTGGCTTTGTGCCACAAATGTGCCACACATCCGCTTCTCGTCTTGTTTATGAATATATTTAATACATATTCCATAAGCCCGCCAATCAATAATTAAGCCCCAGCAAGGAAAATTCTCTGGCACTGCCTATGGTTTGCTCACTCATGGAGTTGGAGAGCCATTATTTTGTCAATTGTTGGAAATAAATTAGAATTGCAATTTGTATTATGGAGGACCGCAGTATTGTTGGTAGCTGCAGTAGTTGTTTTCTTGTAGCCAAAAAGAAATTGACGTCAGAGGAACATTGTCAAGCACTATCGTATTACAGCAAAAGTAGCTGTGTGATTATTCTGTGAGTGTAGCCTTCACCTGAATCACAATCACCAGATTGTTCCTGAAAGTTGTATTGACTCAGTCAAGGCAGATGGCCGCCCACCTAGAGCCCGGCTCTGCTCAAGGTTTCTGCCTCTTAAAAGGAAATGTTTCCTTGCCGCTGTCACTGAGTTCTTGCTCATGGTGGGAATTGTTAGGTCTCTGTAAATAATATTGTAAAGAGTACGGTCTAGACCTGCTCTATATGTAAAGTTTCATGAGATAACCTTTGTTGTGATTTGGCGCTATATAAATAAAACTGACTTGACTTGAAAAGTCAAATGTAACCGAATACCTGAAACATTCATCTCTCTTTGCGGTGCTGCATGAGAAGTATGAAGTCGGTCAGAGGTTTATAACACAGATTACGTAAGCAGCAGCAGCAGTATTAGTGGTTCCACTTAAACTAGCCTGGTAGGCTTACCAATGAAAACGACCAAAGTTTTTACAGCCAGACTGTGTAACTTTTGAAAGAAGAAATAACACATTCTTCCTTCACTCTCTACAGGTACTTATGTTACTGTTACATTCTGTATTAGCATTCATCATTATCCTGGCTGCTGTTGAGCAAGAGGTACAGGCTCACTTTAAGGGGCATGTGTAAACAAATAACTCATCACAGAAAGCTCCTTCAGTCCATTCGACATGTTAAATCAGCAGCTTCTGCATAACACAAATTTTTACAGAGAACAGAAAATGTCACCCTTCTTCAAATCCATTAGAAGTATTTTTCTGTTAATATTTTCTAATATGTTTAAAGTGAGCATATGCTACTGTTATTTATGTTGCTATGTAACAGTGGTCACTGTGACCACCAGTGACAATTATGGGATAATGGAGACAGCCAAAACATAGTGTAGCGCAAGTAGAGAAGTTAGTGACCTGACTCAGTGATGCCAATTATACAGCAATATCTATGTAAAGTTTGTTAACATTAGCACCTCAAGCTAAGCTACCAGACCAATTAAGGCTGTAGTAACACTTCTGCTGTAGCAGTGTCTTGAATTGAGCAAGGAAAGAGTTGTGTCGCTTATAATTGTCACACTTAGCTGGTAAAACCTGTCAAACTGCGGCTGCCCTGTTGACTGGTCCTTTGAAAACAGCTGCACTTGCCCCATGTACCACAAACAACACACTTACACACGCACATGCAGGCAAGTACACACTGACCCATACACATGAGTGCAAGATGAGCAGAGCAGAGACAAACCTTCTCCGCTGGCTGTATGTGAGTGCTGATCCTGCTCTTATACAGCAAACTAAGCTCTCTCTGCTTAATGCCCAACAGAAAAGCTCTTTAGCTGTCATTATGCACCCGCCTCGCCCTGCAGCCCCTCAATCCACCGTCCTCCCATCTCCCTGACATCCCTAACCTCACTCTCGCTCCCATCAGCTCCATACAGTACAATACACAACTTTTATATGTTTACTAATCAGCAGATAGATACTGTACTGGTGCCTCAGCCTAACAGCCGTGGCGGTGTCCCCTTGCTCATCCCACCTCAGTAGTAGTAAATGACAAAGATTTCCTACTGCAGGTTTACACAGCCAAGTCTTACTTAATCCAAGCTCTTATACTAATAAGATATAAGATAGTTATGATATCATAATATAACATTACTACAGTCTTTGTGACAGTTGCAGGCTTCCAGTCTGACAACAGATGATACCCTGGATTATCACATTTAGATATGAAGACTGAGTTGTGGTCAACAAAAACCGGATGGAGTTAGCCTAACGCTGCTGCTGTTACTAATTCCATGAGAACTTAAAGCACAAAGTTTAGGATGTAGACATGCCTTATGACTTTTTGGCAATGTAATGTACTGTATGAGAGAAATCTTTTCTTTTCTGATATCTTTACGGCTCTTATATAAGTATGTATTCCTTGAAATTTGCTTACTGGGGTGAGTAATGCCTGTTAAGTGTTGTCCTCATATCATCCTACCAATTTTCATTGGAATTAAGTTTGGACTTTGGTAGGGACATGCTGACACTGACAAGCTAATGCAGAGTCAGTTTAGCTGTTTGCTTTAGGTCACTGACCTGTTAAAGCATCAGTGTCCTCTTAAATGCCCGGTCTATCTGTGAAACTGTGCACTACAGTAGTTGCTCTTCAAGATTTTGTCTTAATTTGGCTCCATTTAGTCTTCTAGTGGCTGTGGATGTAGCACATAAAGCAGCCTTTCCCATTAGTCCTCTCCCAGCCCTTACATGTGGCATGCTCAGTTCCTTTCATTGTCATATATTCATTCAGTTTGTGGGGGATAAACAACCGTTTACATGAGTGTGAACATGTAATCTGTGCTCAGTATCATTTGATTGAATTCTATGAGAAAGTGTTAACAAACCTTTACACTCATTGATGTTCCAACCAGAGACTTGCAGCTCTCCGTTATCAGTTCTAGAAAATGCTGAGAGAGTTATATGTTTTGTTGTGTTTTTGTAAATTCCCAACACTTGGACTTTTGTCTCACTTCTGCTTTTACCCATGATCAGTTCTGCTAAGTTGATTTGTCCTTAAACCTTCAATAACTGATTTTTTGGCCACTTGGGGGCGTGAGAAATAAGCTATAAACACTGAGATATATATATATATGTATACAATTATTATGTGTAACTTGTTAGCATACATTTACTCAGCCATCAGAGTAACATTAGAATTCATTTGGAGTCACGTCTCTGTCCACCTGAGGAATGTAAGTCCAATATTCACTCTCCTTTTAGCTCAGTTTTGGTCTCTACCAACTCCTGAAGGAAATATCTGACTCTTTAGCTGCTAAATGCTCCACTATGTTCACCAGGTAGTTGCTAACTGTGTCTGTCTGCTGTTTGGTGCTGAGCAGGTAGTTTTTAGAGCTTTTTTGCTGGAGACAGCTGCCTGCAACACCATGAGAGCTTTGAGAGTGAACCAAAACAGTAATGTTACACGCAATAAGTCAGACGATGATTCTCTGGGGGTTTATCACTACGAGCGACCTCTCACATACAAGTAATCATAGGTTCCATTGTTAATATAAAATTAATGATTATAGCTGCTTTAAGGTAACATATAACCTAGAACGATAGTTGTTCAAAATATTTCACAGGTGGTCATGTCAGCCCGTCTCCTACAAATTACATTTATATGATATTAATTTGCTTTGCCAAATACGCTTGAGGAAAACGTAATCTCTCAATGAATTATGTTCAGTGACAACATTTTTTACCAAGGAAGGAAGTGCTGAGTTTTTGTGGGTGTATAAAGCATAACCATAAAAATGCAAGTGGATAATTTGAGTGGCATCATGTTTCTCACAGAAGGTATTTGCAGTTGCAATTTAGTTGTATATAAAGGTAATTTTTAAGAGACAGGCTTGGGTAGTGGGACTGCTGCTGATTTTTGTTGAGTGTGGCCTGACTTTGGAGGATTTCCAGCGCAGTTACAGCAAAGTCATGCAATTACAAAAGTGATAATGAGGGCAATGGCAACTGGTGCACTGATATACTTCAGTACACTGTGAGTGTTCAATCACATGGATCCTTTCACACAGTCAAGTGCACAAAATTGCAGCTGGAGTGCATAGAGACACTAAAATAATTTAGAATTAGTGCCCAGTAGCCCTCACCTCCACCGTCATGAAGTGCTCAGCTTCGTGCTCAGCCATCTCCTGTACTCCCTGTTCATGCATGACTGCATGGCCACCCACAGCTCCAACGCCATCATCAAATTTGCTGATGACACGACTGTCATCGGCCTGATCACCAGCGACGATGAGACAGCCTACAGAGCCCTGACATCTTGCTGCCAGGGCAACAACCTCCATCTCAATGTCAGCAAAACAAAGGAGCTGATTGTGGATGACAGGAAGCGACAGAGAGAAGGACATGCCCCCCTCTCCATCAATGGGACTATGATGAAGAGACTCAGCAACTTTCGGTTCCTCGGGGTTCACATCAGCGAGGACCTCCCCTGGACTCACCACACAGACACCATCGCAAAGACAGTGAGGCAACGGCTCAAGAGACTCAGCATGGACTCCAGGATACTCTGCAACTTCTACAGGTGCACCATAGAGAGTATCCTGACTGGCTGCATCACTGCCTGGTACGGCAGTTGCACCGCCCTCAACAGTAAGGCTCTACAGCAGGTGGTGAAAACTGCTCAGCACATCACCAGGACGGAGCTGCCATCCATGGAGGACCTCTACACCCAGCGATGTAGGACGAAGGTCAGCAGGTTCACAGCATCCAGTCTGGTGCGGGACTGGATGCTGTGAACCTGTTGACCTTGCTGACCAGGCTCAGGGACAGCTTCATCCCTCAGGCCATAAGACTGTTGAACTCTCAGGCTCATTACTGTCACTTTACTCGCACCGCACTGATATTCTTTACCTTTAAACTACGTTTACTTACTGTTCATCTATACATATATATACACACACACACACACTGTACACCACAGTATGCTGTACATATATAAATTTTACTACCTGTTTACAAGCTGTTAAACAATCTCAACAGTATATATATTTATGTGCATTACCTGTCTACATCCTGTTCTTACCTATCCTGACCGGTTCTCATTACGCATATACTATCTACTACATCACTGCACAACCTATATTACAGTTTATTCATTTTATCATTACTGTACACCTGCCTACCACATTATTTATTTTATATTTCATATACCATATATGACAAAGAACAAAGGAAGGGGACTGATATATATAGTGATGGGCTGATGGGAGAGTGGAGACAGGTGAGGAGACTAACAAGGGACAGGTGAAACTAATAGGGGCGGAGCAGGTAATCAAACAAGCGTGAAACACACAAGGGCAGGAAGTAAAGTGTCTGACATGAGGAGAGGTAAGTATACAAAATAAAACAGGAAATGTGAATAACTAAATTGAAAACGGACAAAGACAAGAAAGAGGGATCACAATGAACACAGGGAGGGAGAAACAATAGGGTGAGTCAGTGGTTGTGTCTATAATGTGAATTCCTGGATATAAAATGTTCATCTGCAATTTTCTGTAGTGGTAATATTTGTTCTTAAAGTGTACTGAGGTAGCATCACATGACATGGTTAAGTTACGTTTGACTGGAAAAATGTTATGTTATAAATTTTGAGAGTCATTCATAAATTCAAAAACTGTTTAGCGCTCTGCTAGTGCTACCTTCCTATGTGAGAGCTCTGATTAACAAATGTATTCTTTGATTTTGAAACAGTAGCCTTATGTTGTTATTTAGCCTTTCTGAAGCTACTGTATGGTTAAATCAATGAATTTTATTTTACGAAAAAAATTGCCCCCTCACAATTTAATTTTAAGATAAAAATCAATGGTTTATGGAGTGTTGAAAAATCATAGGGTGCATAATTTGCGCAATGAAGCAAGAGCTTCATAAAATAAATAAATAATAATAAAAAAAAACAGTAAATTGTTAAATTTGAAATCAAAGGTCATCTTTCAATACTGCACAAAATCTGTGGCTGAATATTGCTACACTCAACAAACCACTAAAATCCTAAACACTCACTGAATGGATGTGATGATAGCTCATCTGATTTAAGATTCTCAAGTCAAGATCTGAAATATATATTCATTCTTTTGATCAGCTACTTCAATGGAGTGTGTGACTATAAGCTGTAAAACAGGAATAAGAGTGGGAGTATGAGATGGTGTAGTGTTTGTCAGCCACGTTATCTACACACCGCGGGGTCGACTGTATCTTATACGACATCCTAAATACATATAATAATATATATAATATATATAACGCTGCAGCCAGAGACCAGAGAACAAACCGTTACCGTTGTGCCATTCATTAGCGCTCCGGTGCAATCTCCCTTTCAGAAGCTTTGTAATCCAGCTGTGAACTGTGGTGTCTTTTTGGAGACTTTGTAAAATAAGTCCAGAATGATAAATCCAACACTTGAATGTCTTCTGTGATTATTTATCGATTTTTCCGTGTTGAAAACAGCTAGTGTTGTTGTTAGCCGTCCATTAGCAATCCCATGATGTCTTGGTTTGAGTCTGTCAACCAATCAGAGGCTGTGTTCATGACTTGCTGACCAATCAGAGACAGTTTCTGACTGGAGTTACATGGTCTCAAATAGGCTACCTATGGGCTATAGCTAGCCTATTTGGACAATGTAACTCCCAGTCAGATGGGCTGTTCCAAAATCAAGTGGGCCGCGGCCGGCAAGTCGAATTTCTTTTCTCCCACAATTTTTCTTTGTGGGCTGTCACGCCTCCGGTAGATGTTCCTTCCATGTACGGACTAGTGGTACTTTTAGAGGGCGGCGCCTGTACTTATAGTGTGCGTAGCTATGTAACTAACATTCCCGCTCCTCCCGCTCACTCAGTCACTCACTCACTCACTCACTCAGTGACAGACTTTTGGGTTTGTAGGGCTGGCCCTCTGCGGTCCAGCCAAAAATGAGCCCACATGCCATGTTACTAATCTGGTCATACCTTGGGAGAATAATAAAATGTTCAGGTTGTCAATTACACTTTAAAGTGCAGGATCATCAAACACTGGGTCCTGTGGCAGATATCCTGAATCACACTGTGACCACAGAGATGACTTGGGTGGAAAGAAGCTTTTTCAACCTCTTGATACACTGCCAGGTTCCTTCTGACAGAATGGAGATATGAGGTCCGACTGCAGGGGATGGGACAGCACAGCTGATAGAGAACAACTGTCAACTGCTGCTCTGGATAGAGGCCAGTGTTAAGCCCAGTGGACGCTGATACAAATACACAAAAAGCCTGTGAGACTTGAAGACTTCTGCCCAAACTGTCACCCACAATTCTTTGGGCCTTGGGAACATCACTGGAGTTTGATATGTGATATTTTAGGGCTTCTCTCCAATTCATTTCAACTTAGATTTATCCATCTGTGTAGAGCTTTTTAGCCATTTTTGGTTCATTGTTTTGGTTTTATGGCCCTCAAAATTACATTTTCATTAATCCATTTCTAGCAACAGGTAGCTGTTTTCAGCAGAAAAGGTCTGATTAACTCCCTGTATGCTCTCTGCCCAGCACCAAATGGCAGACAATGTTAGCGACTAGCTGATGAACAAAGTGGAGCATTTAGCAGCTAAAGAGCCTGCTTAGCTATTCAGCTGTACATGGCATTGCATTTGTGCTTGTTGTTAAATGAGCCAACTCACTTCAAGTTTCAAGTTCAACTCAACCCTCATCAAGTCATGGGGTCATTTGTAAACTTAAATGAGTTAATAGAGAAAAAAAGCTTCTCTGCTCTTCCTTCGCTCTTCGTGATGTTGCAGCCAGTGTGTTCAATTTCATCTCTGGCAGTACTCTGGATATCCTAACAATGCCATGTTCCTGTTCATTATTTTTTGAATAACATCAAGTTCCTTTTCTCTAGCCGTCTAATGCCCTTCTGCAAATTACCTGTGACCATTTATTCTTCTCTCTTCCTGACAGGAGGTGAAGTACTTCCAGTTTCCTGGAGAGCTGCTGATGAGGATGCTGAAGATGTTGATTCTCCCGCTCGTTGTGTCCAGGTACGTCAGTCTTCTGCACTTCATTATAACCCTCACAGGTTTATCTCATTCACCCTTTGGCTTAACACATTAGGGAGTTTGGAGTTTTCAGTAATATATCCTGTGAGTTAATCGGAGTTGGAATGGAAATAGTATGCTGAGGGATAGTGAGGATTGAAGTTAATTTCACTGCGATTCAACAATACGTCTCAAAAAATGTACATTTAAATGATGTGAATACATTTAATCACCGCTTTTTGTCTCTAGACTGATGAAGATTGCGACTGTAGACATAATAGGGTCAACTGCAGTTGTTTTACTTTACTTATTGTGATAATTGTGTTGATGTGACAGGTATATTATTTTTAAAGTAAATCAACAAAATCTACCAACTCATATCTATGTTGTATCATGACAGTGGCAGAAATAAAAAATAACCTGGGGATGTTAAGGGGACATGGGCAAAAACAAAACAAATCACCTGAAACTATCCCGTGACCATGAGAAAGTTTCCTGTGTTCACGAGAAAGTATTGCGTGCGCACAGGAGACCACCCAGGGCATTTCGGCCTGCTATGTTTCTGTGTGGAAATGACAGTACAGGAGTTAGTGAGCTATATTTTAACCTTGGACTTCATTATAAGGACATTACTGCTTTGCTTGCAAGTCGTCACTGTTGGCCTATATTATCTCCGAACAACATATAAAAGTCTTGTAGTCTTTGTCGGGGATACAGCAGTTTTGATCAGGTAATTACTTTCATTTATGAACAATTACAAACATCTGGCCCACTCCATAGGTATAGGTAGATGTATACAAAATGCAAGGAGAATGGATTACGTGTCAGGAAAGAAGATGCTTGTTTAATTATAAAAGAACTAGACCCAAGGGGTGTTGAACTCAGAGGAACCAGATGTGAATCAATATGAAACACAATTATTAACACTAACGTAAAAGAATCTGCAGTCCTGAAGGTCCCAAGCGGTCTCTTCGGTATTCTTTGGTGTACAGGCTGCAGTTCGGCATGTATGGGAAGTGTCGAGTGCAGCAAGTATGTACAAGAGCTGGTAGCAGCCGAGTCGGGTCAGCGTCCAGTATAGGGGTTTGTAGTACTGAATGGTCTCAGCTGAGGCAAAAACATGTAACAGTCAGTCACCACCACCAAATTCGCCCTCCACAACAAGAGGTGGCGCTATTGAGTCTATTTAGAGGTAGAGCACAGCAAAGAAGAGCAGAGCAGATTCAAGAGCCGCTGTGGACGAGAGGATAACGGCGTTCTGCCTAGCAACCCGAGACTAAGATAGCCAATATTAAGGCGATTTAACTAACTTACTATCAGAACTCAGATGTTATAAAATAATCTGTAGAATCTGCGCCCTGCTGTGCATTTAGAGATGTTTCTGGTGGAGTGACATGTCCACCCGCTGACTAATCAGCACGAGTGACGAGTGAATTTTAAATCCTTCATTATAAACCAGTTTGCCGCCTCTTTTCCATGATCTGACACATCTCCGTTCTCCATATACCTGTTCACCAAAACTTTGCTCTGCGCTCCATCAGAGTAGTTAACGTTCTGGATCTGATTTGGATTGTGATATTAAAGATAAGATATTAATGTTAAACAGAACATGATGCTGTGATATTGTCGCACCAAGCACAGACACACAGACTTTTAAAAGGGAGTCGTTGTTTGAATAGAGGAGACTTTGATATCTAAATAGATTTTTTTAATGTTTAAATTTTTAAAATAAAATGTTCACACTCTTATAAATCCCTTCATAACCTATACTGGCCTATCAGTATAGTATGGCTCTACCTCCCGGCACGTTTAAATAGACTCAATAGCGCCACCTGTTGTTGTGGAGGGCGAATTTCTCAGGACATTTGTGAGGAAATCCTCAGCACAGTCACGGCGGTAAGTTTGTGCCAAAAGTCACGTGATATTTTTTTGTCTTTGTAGGAAATTTTTTTTTGTACTTGTAAAATTTGTTGTATTTGTTTCTGAAGCATGATGTATTAGAAATATGTTGTGTATTTGTTTGACAGGTACGTTTTGTATTTGCAAAACAAAATGCATTAGTTTGTTAATGGTGTTTTGTATTTGCAAAGCACACGGCATTTGTTAGTGAATCTTAGGGCGTTTGTAAAACACGTTTTGTTTGTTTGTTAAGTTTTGGCAGGAAATTAGCTCCATACACTACCTGCCTAATGTAGAGAGGGGACTGTATTGTACAAGGCATGTTGTGCTTATACACTGAGATTTTTTAATTCAAACTGATGATTAGGAATCAAATATTTCATTTTTCTCCCACGTGCAAACTTTGAATAAAACGTGACAGCCCTCATTTCACTGCACCATCTTCTGGATTGGATTCAAGAATGGGATGTAGTAAAAGAGAGAGATCCTTAGATGTGGCAACTGTTAACATGTCTGATGATTTTAGCACTTCGAGGCGAAGTACCATAGTAATGCTGACCAACAAACTCATGCCAGTTCTTCAGAGTCACCAATTACAGAAATGGCTTCTTACCTCACAGTTTCGAGTGTTAACGGAAGATGCTAGGCTAGTCTTATATCGACCAATCATTTTTAACTAAGCTCTCCTCCGGAACAACAGCAGGAAGATGAAACTAAACCTAATAGAACCACTGGGCAATTACTCACCAAACCTGGGCAGCTTTGGCTCAGAGGAGCAGATCGTTGATTGATTGCAGAGTTCGATCCCTGGTTCCTCCCGTCCACACGTGTCCTTGAGCAAGACACTGAACACCAAATTGCTCCCAGTGGTTAAAACAGTGCTTTGCACGGCAGCTCTGCCACCATTTGTGTGTGGGTGTGACTGCGTGGGTGATTGAGAGTACAAGAGTGTACTTGAAAGAAATGCATTCAGCGTGTTTGTTGGACGTCACGGAGGCACATAATGCATTCCGGTGAGTAACATTGAATGTAAACAGTTTCTTTAGTTCTTGCTATGGTTCTTGTTGAACACTGAGGCTTTGAACAGTTTGGGATTGGAGGTAACACATGTTCATAGTCCCCAAACTAAGATATCAAAAAAAGTTATTCACTGAAACATGGGCACCATATAAAATTTTAATGATATTCAACCACCTCATAAAATAATAGCTTATAACAATTGTTAGATTTTGATTTTAACATAACGAGTAAAATGTTTTGAATAAAAGACACACTGAATCTGGGGCTGGGAGTAAATATATAATACAATCCTCATTGTTTACCATTAAAGGGACATTTCTTTGGTGAAAGATCTTCATTTTGTCAGTGCACATGTACCTTTATCAGAGTTTATCAAATGTCAGACCCTGGACACGTAGCAAATATGAATGGCTGACACTTGATTCTGACTTTCTATTAAGGTTTGTGTGGATACACTGAATAGTGACACTGAGTTATACTCAGTCCATAATTGATTAAATAAGGTAGAAGCAGTGTACAGCCTCCTTATTTGATGGGCTTTAAAGTGCTTTTTAGATTGTAGGATTGTGCTGATAATAAAGGAGGGAACAGGAGCTCACAGGTCATCTGTTTCATAATCGAAATCCAAATGAACTTTTTTGATGCAAAACCATCTTCATCAGAGATATTGTTTTGAGGAAATTTCACTTGCACATTCAGGAAAGAAAGTCTTGATTTTCTGTGTGCTCTGCTTTTCACCTCTATAATTGACATGTTAGATTCTGTCTCTCATACAAGTCTAAAAAAGGAGTCAAGAAACAACAGCAGGGCCACACTAAGGTTTATAGCATTGGTTATAAAATATATAAACAAAAACACCAAGTAAAAGAGACAGTAGTTTGTTCATATGCTGGGTATAATTAACTAGCTTTCCTCTAAGTCTGACTTATACTCACTAATAAATCATGTGCGCCATTAGCAATAAGAGTAACTCATACTCTCATTCATACAGCGCAGCTGCTTTGTTTGTTTGGTTATTTACTGTATTCACACTGTCTGTGTGTCTGTGTGTCTGTGTGTGGGCGTGAATTACTCATGTTGTGGGGACAAAAATCTGTTTACACAGTCACATTGTGGGGACTTGCCTTCCTATTGGGGACAAAATACAGGTCCCCATAACATAAATCATAAAATTTTAGGGTGAAGACTTGGTTTAAGATTAGGGTAAGGTTAGTTTTATGTTGTATGGTGAGGGTAAGGGTTAGGGTTAGGCAAGTAGCAGTTATGGTTAGGGTTAGGGTAAGTCTACAGGGAATGAACGTAAGTCAATGTAATGTCTTCTAAAGTGATGGAAACACGACTGTGTGTGTGTGTGTTGTGTGTATGTTGCATTCTGTCCTTGAATGAAAGTGATGGGGGATTAAGCACAGATCCTTACGTTCACAAGAGAAATCCAACAAACGCCGCTAACACTGATGTGGTGCCAGCTTGGCTGTGATTAAAATTCTGTCTATGTGGTTACTGGTAGATCCTCTGGTGGTTACTGGTTATTGATGTATGAATTTAACATACAGACACGAGTTTAATGCTTCCCAAAACATGCTACTTTATTTCCAACACTTTTCATGCAATGTGAATAAATCATATGAATTACTGAATGAATAAGAAGCAGCAGCAGTTTAGACCTCTGAATTATTTGCACACCCTGAGGATGGTCTTCAGAGGCAAAGAATGGTGGTGAGGTTGTTCTCTCAACATGTCCAAGTTTTATGTTTGAAGCTTTCAGACAGATTATAGGAATACATACATACACATACATACATACACATACATACTCCTGTGTAGGTTAAGAATATTGTCCAAGGTCTTAGTCTCATAAAACCCTTTCTGAATGCATTGGCTTTACTCAGAAATCCATCATTACCAAGCTGCTGGAAAATTGACATTTAAAGATACGGAAGGTTTTCTACCTCATAACATCATCAACATACAGTAAGCTGCTTGGCAAAGTGAGGAGCATGGGAAAGAATGAATTGCTTACTTATGAATTGCATTGGCACATTTGCTATAACATGGTCCAACATGCATGAGTAAAATAATGAAACCTAAAACGTCAAAGCACCAACTGTCAGTCTAACTTGGATGTTTCCTCTTCCAGTTTGATGTCAGGACTGGCAGCCCTCGACGCAAAGTGTTCCAGTCGGCTTGGTCTGATCACAGTGTCTTATTACCTGTGGACCACCTTTGTGGCCGTGATAGTGGGGATCATCATGGTCTCCATCATCCACCCGGGCGGTGCAGCCCAGAAAGAGGACTCTGAGGACAGCGGCAAGCCTATCATGAGTTCTGCTGATGCTCTGCTGGACCTCATCCGGTAAGATCACCATAACAGCCATCTGACTACACATGTGCACACCGTGAACAACTGATTCCTACTTCATGATTCTAGCATATGTGACCAACACTCCAGTGATGGCAATTACTTTGACTGAAGTAGCACAAGCAGATGCTGTTCAACTTTCTGGCTTTAAAGGAATCTCAGCAGCAGAAGGAGCCTGTGTCCGCCGTGTCACAAAATAACACCCACTGAAAATTGCACACAGATTGTTTCTGTGCTGCAGGAGATTTGTGTTGTCAGGGTTTCAAGGTGATGTATGGAGCTTAAATCTGAAGTGGGAGAGATACAGGAGGGGGCCAAAAGAGGGTGAGATTGATTCAGTGTGCATACATATATACAGTACATAACATATAAAAATAAATACAATGTATTATTTTGTCTGTCACATATTGAGGCCATGTTGTGATAATGAAGTTTTATGAGAGAGATCGCAGTTCATTGTATATTTCAAGAAAAAAACATTGTATTACTTTAAGGATAAAGTTGTAATACAAAAAGAAATAGATTGTAATTTATATATATATTATTTAAAAAAACAATGGTCAAAATCAAAGCAGCAGAGGCGAAGACATCCTTATTTTTAGTCCCCAGTATGGTTCAAGATCCAAACATACTGGATGCTACACTTCCCACAATGCAACTCAATGGCATTGTTCATTAAATCCTCACTGCATGGTAAATGGCCATGTCTTTAAAACTCCATGCCTCTAGTTTATAATGCAGGTTTCCTTTTAAAAGTCTGTGGTCTCGAAGCCTCAGCCGAGATAACTAATGACATCATGAGAGTTGTTTTCTCAGACTGTTCCCTGCAGAGCCACAGGGGTCATTATACAACTGTATTCACAGGCTGAGTAGTGCTCGTCATGATGGGTAAACTAACCTCATTTGATTCCCTTTAAGGACTTAATTGGGCTTGATCAGCCCCAGTATTTTCACCCCCACCTCTGACAAATGAACACAAATTAGAAGATGTTGAATGTCTCACATCTGTTTTTAACAGGTATGTGTTCTACCTCACTATCAGTCATAATAAATGCAACCAATTACATGATTTGTGAGTGGCATAACTGGGCTTGAAGCAGCAGCTGGAGAAGAGGTGGTGTTAAAAATGGATTATTATTTTCTCAGTGGCCCATGATCTTATTTACAGCACATCCACCATGTTGTATCCAATATGTAAGAACAGAACAATGCAAAAAAATAAAAAATTAAATACATGTAGCTTACACACAGTATGTTCCCATGGCAATGTTTCTGCCATCATCTTGACATTTGTGGCATGCTGTCAACAAAAAGATGGGAATACAAACAACAGCTCTGCAAACCTCCTGAGATTCCAGAAGGCACAGCAGCAGTGGTGTGGTTCAGCATTTTACTGTGGAAAACAACATGTTACTTATATGTCTTCTTTGAGCGCTATCAGTGATGTGTGTTTCCAGCACTGCAGACAAACTCTCATGACCATCAAAACTGAGAGAGAGCCTTGTCTGTGAGTTCATCAGTGTTTTACCTTCTTACTGTTGCGTGTTGCCAAATATGACAAGAAACACTCTGTGTGTTGTTACACTCATGCAGCGCTCAATAGAAAAGAACATGTAAATTATTGTATGCTTTGTACATGATGGCTCAAGAATAATATCAGGCATAATTGGTTAGAAAAGTTGGACCAGACAGTGGAGTAGCTGGTTTATGAGGCGATTAATTGTTGACTGGTTTCTGCTGTAGATGTAAAGGATATTGTGTGACCACAAATACTACTTAATGACCGTAGTGTTGGTGTGCAGGCCCTTTGTTTGATTTTTTAAATTTATTTTTGATCTTATTTTAGCTGAGCTGAATGGAATGTAAGACCAGCAGCCAGTACTCTCACACTGACCACCTCATTCCCACATTCACATAAAATCAATCCTTAGTAAGTAATAACACCTTTCTAGAGCAGACGTCATCCTCACAGCATCCCAGTTTTTCAGACTATGTGGATTTGCCACAAATCCTGAGACAGGATTAAAACATTGGTTGTCTTAAGCTTTTCAGTTCCCGTATTCTGGGATGACTTCATTGTTGACTAAAAAACATTTAATCTTCTTTAATAGGAGAGGTTACTCAGTTTCTCAGACCCTGTATCAGTAAACAGGACTATTAACGGTCACCTGTCATACACTGTGCCTCTGCACAGTTTGGTAGTCTAATCCGAGCAATTTATTTCATACTGTTGGCTGAACAATGGAGTGAGTCCAGGCCGTTAATCAGACAGCACAGAGCTGTGTAGGCAGGCTGAATGGATCAGCAGGTGACCTTAAGAATGCGGTCAGTATAAACTCTAACAGTGGGACTGGTTCAGAAGTGCATGTTTGCTCTAAGTGTAATTATGAAGCTGAGCACATAAAAAATAATATTAGTAGCAGTTCATATTTGACTTTTTTGATTTTAGCAAACCTGACACACATCCAGCAGAAGCTGGAGCAACATTAGCATTCATCTGGAGTTGTGTTTTCCAACCACTCCTGAGGGAAATATGCCCTCTTAGATGCTTTCAGTGCTCCGCTCTGTAGATCTGAAGTGAACTGCAGAGTCGGGTGGTAATTCTCTGTGGGTTTGTCACTACTAGCAACCCTTTTCACGTTACACAAAGTCATCTTATCCATTGTTAATATAAAAATATTGATTAGTGCTGCTTTAAGTTCTAATTCTTTTTTACTGTTGGTCTCTGTTGAATCAAAATTGAGACATAAGGGAGAACAGTTGAGTTCACTCCTCTTTTAGTGCAGTACTGCCTGACAGTGGCCACAGAATAATCTGAGCCTGAATTAATCCTCACAAATATTTTCTAATATGGCTAGAAGGGTACTGTGTATCTTTTGTATAAAATTCTTTCATGTATAAAAGTGACTGTCTTTATTCCATGTTTATTTGTACTACACCTTCAGTATGCCTAGCTGGCCACATAGTTTATAACGCTAGAACTAGTTTGACTAAATTAAGAAATGCTTCCCAAGACTTACCATCTCACCACCCTCTATGTAACGAGTATTAACTAGAGGATAGACTAAGTCATAAATAAAGAAAAACAATCTGAGAAAACAAGTCTTGATAATTTGAGAAAAAAGTTGTAATATGGCTCATTAAACATCTTAAATCTCTTCCTCTGGGTGTTCTTACTACACGTAAATGGGGACATTTTTCATTTAAATTCTGTTATTGGCTGTAAATATAGTTACTGATAGTTACTCATTTGCAACAACATTCTATTAGTAATGTTGCCACAAAGTCACTGGGTGTTTTGGCATTTTAAGATACGATCTGTAGCATCCAGCTGTAGGCTGGTCAGTCCTCAAGTAGTCTTTATCGGGTATATTAGTTTTCTTTGGTTTTATGTGTGTCCAAAGGTCTGGGTGGCTTCATATTGTTTTGACCTGTATGTTCATTCCTCCTTTGACTCAACAATCCATTTAAATGTCACCATGTGTGAGATTAAGATGAGGTCTAATTTGGGGTTTGGCATAAATCTACATCTGTTGTGCTTTGTGCGGCGGCAGCGGCAGCGGCGGCAGCACTGGGTCTCCAGAACACTCTGCTCTGATCTCTGAAGGTCTGTCTGGCTGTGCTGTAAGCCCAGAAAACAATACATAAAGTGCCACACTATTAGAATTCCAATTGGCCATGATGACAGGTTTTCAAAACATAGGGCATGTCACCATGGACAGTCAGCTCATTTTACCCCTCCTGATCTGATGAGCTGGGTCATGAGAGAAACAAATACTTTCTCTTTGCAGTGAATTAGGGTTGTAAAAGACCTCCATTGTTGTTTCAGGGCTACACCAGTGAAATGCAATCTTGGATCTTAATGTGGTCATTGAGTGCACATAAAACTTGCCTTCAGTTTAAAGAAGGATGTCTGCATTGCATTAGAGCTGTTTTGTTGTCCTGATGTTTTCAGTCCTACTTTTATCCACATTCTTCAACAAGGATACAAATCAGTTGACACAAGACAACAAGAGTTTTGTTTTTATTTCTCAAATGTTACTGCCAACAGGGTTTCTCTGATTAAGGTCAGAGATAGTATTTTGTGGTTGGGGCTTAATAAGTAGGTTATATTTTGTTGTTTTTATCGGTCTACTTTTCAATCAAATGTGTTTGGTTTAAGTGCTGATTAAGATCTTGTTAAGATTAGAAATAGCGTATTTCATTCTATTACTGTTATATGCTGTACAGTAACTTTAGTAACACAAGTAGAGCAGAGTTATAAAGTCAGTGAACAGACTCAGTGATATCAGTTAAAGACCATGTAAGGCTGTAGCAGCAAAATCCTGGAGTGTGTTGAATTGTGTTTTGTTGTTTTTGAATTTAATTTTACATTTGTAAGAGATGTGACATAGCCTCACTTTAAGTAAAATACAGAAGTTTAAGCTGTTCACTTATAAATAAAGGGTTTTCCTGAGTGTCTCTTGTAAGTGATCCATAGTTCATTTTTGGGTTATCACACCTTTGTGTGCAATTAGATTTTTATTTTGTACAGCTGTGGAGTTGATGGTACTTTTAGTCAGGGACAGAGACGAAATGGTGTGTTTGGGCCTTTATTGTCAGACCTGATCTAGCTTAAAATATTTTATACATCCCCCTCTCTCCGAACAGCAGGGTGTCTGGTGGGTGGAGTGCAGTGGATAGTTTTTAAAATGACTTTTTGGAAAGCAGCTCCATAATCGTGTGGGATGAAAGCTGAACATTAGGTTGGGCAACTAAAAGTATTTGGATAAGGTTAGAGCCAGGTTTTGCTCATGGTTAAATAAACCAAATTTCACTGAAAATGAAACACAGCAGAAACCTTTCAGCTGTGTGTTTCAGTCAAATGAACCCAAATGAACCCTTGAATTGTAGAATATCATACAAATTATAAAGTATTATTCTAAATAAGTATGAACGTGATGTGAGGTCAAGCCTGCCGAGTAGGCACATCAAATGTCTGTATTGCACAACTTCAGCAGCTGCAGTCAAACAGACCAGCAAACGTAAAATTTATTTCAGCATGATCTGGTTTGTTTAGACAGGAGGGTAAATGTCACCAGATTGTATCAAATTGCAGAGCAGTACAATTTTTTACCCTGGAGCCACAATAGAATGATCTCATTTTGTTGTTTGTTTTCTTTATGTATTTTGTATAAACGTGAATAATTATGCCTCCTGCCACCACCTCTCCTGGAGAGAGGTTTCAGTGTGAGAGCTGCTCTGTTCACGGTTGCAGCCTCCTGCTCTGTATTATGTTAGCTCGTCCAAAGCACTGGGATGTTATAGTTGGAGTCTGCTGACTATGACTCACTGCCATTTCATTTACACCAACACAAGAACCTCTAAAACATTTGAGTTCTCTTCAGCTTTGCAGTGAAGAAGGATTTGATTATTGTCTCACTGTCTACATTTGTTATTGTTGTTGTTTTTTATACAGTATATATATACTTTTTAATATATATTTATATATGTACATAGTAGTCTAATGTTTATGTTTACCTTGCCGAGCTTGTTGTCCTTGTTTTAAGCTGTATGTATGTCTATTTCTGTGTATGTATATTGAGAGTCAGATTCCTGGTATGTGTACACATATCTGGCCAATAAAGCTGATTCTGATTCTGATTCTGATTATATGAAAAAGCAATATACAATGTTACTTACAGTATGGGAGACAAAACCTCATATACAATATTAACACTTATTAAACTGATGGGAAAAGGTCTGTTTACCTCCAAAAGCATACAGTATCTAGTTGTTTGCTTGCTTTCTTATTGCTCATCCTTTTTTGCAGTGTTTCAATAAGTGTGTATCTTTGCCTTGCAGCAACATGTTCCCGTCTAATCTGGTCCAGGCCACATTTCAGCAGGTAAGACCTTTAATTTCACACAGCACTTTCAAATACAAAGGCTTAGCTTTTTTTAGGGCCTAAATGCAAGTCTTTTTCTGCTTCCGTTCCTATTCCCTGGCAACAGTATCGAACGAGTAGCGAGTACATTGTGAAACCCAAGCCAACAGTGAGTCAATCAGAGTCCACCACACGGCGAGCGCTCATCTACGGCATCCAGGATGATAATGGAACTGATATCCAGAATTTCGCCCTTGACCTGACTCCACCTCCTGATGTGCTCATACGCACACGGGAAGGAACGAGTGATGGAATGAATGTCCTTGGAATTGTTATTTTTTCCGCCACCATGGGTAAAAAAAAAAACTCCAATATGTACCTTTTGGCCTCAAATAGAAGTTAATGCAAATTAAAATACTTTCACCCTTTATTTTAAAGATTGTGCTGTATATTTTCACAGGTATTATGTTGGGAAGGATGGGGCCAAATGGCAGCGCCTTGGTAAACTTCTGCCAGAGCCTGAATGAGGCCGTCCTCAGAATTGTTGCCATTGTTATATGGTAGGGATTTCTTTAAAGATACTATTTTACAAATTTAAGGTTAAGGGTACGTTATTGTCTCCCATAGGAGAAAACTGTTTTATATTCTGGGAAAATCAGAAATATATGTATGCTAGATGTGTCACATACTGCCAAACCTCATATTAAATGACTGCAGGGTACGTGTATATGGAGAAACCTTCACTCATAAGAAACTATGTCAAATCAGGATTTAATTAATATCTAGTTAATGAAGTATTTTTATTATTTATTAAATACTAAAGACTTCACAGCCACTGTTGCTGACTTTGAGCTACTCCTCATCCTGCCAGGTACTTCCCGTTTGGCATTGTGTTCCTGGTGGCCGGTAAGATCCTGGAGATGAGTGATCCATCAGCCATGGGGAAAAAGCTGGGTTTCTATGCTGTCACTGTGGTGTTTGGTCTGGTGTTGCACGGCTTGTTCATCCTGCCTGCCATGTATTTCTTCATTACCAAAAAGAGCCCCATCGTTTACATACGGGGAATCCTGCAAGCCCTGCTCATCGCCCTGGCAACCTCTTCCAGGTAAAGGAATGACTGCAGGGAGGACAAACTCAATTAATTTAACTTGGTTTTTGTTTATATCGAAAAGTGTTGTGAAAAGAAAAAATCAGTAAGTGATTTTTATTTTCTCATGTAATCAAAATTACAGTGCTAATAGCACACATCTTATGCTTTCCATTTACTGGAACATTATCATGAAAAGCCTCAAAGGGATGTTGGGAGATCAGAAAACATCTGGTGTGTGTGTGGGAAGAGATGGGAAAGTAAATGAGCATTCCACACATTTGATTAGACTGGCACCTATCCATTTGTCTGAGTGTGTGTGTGTTCAGGTCTGCATGTGTGCATGCACATGTTTTTGATAGTGGGATATAGCTCCTCTATATGACTTGTGAATAAAAAACGACGGTGTTAGTGTTTTTGCATGTTTTAGCTTGTTCACATTAGCAGACTTTATGTTCACTGTGGTAGATTTCAGACTGGTTTCATTTTCAACCCATACGGAAATGAAAACCAATTACTGCCTGGAGGGTAGGAAAGTGACAAGCTGAAAATCTAAAACACAACATTGTGCTTTGGAAAATGCTCCTCAGCAGTGAAAAGTTATGTGCTTTGACGTGAATTGGTTAAAACACACAAAAACGTTGGTATTTCTAAATTTTTACATGATGATGATAGCTGGTCATCACACATCAGCAAAAGGCATTTGCTGCATGCTGAAAACAGTATCGCATCTCTTCTTGTTCTTAAGCTTCAGCTGTTTCTTTCACCAAAACAAACCATAAATGCATACCACTTGTTAACACGCATTCCCAGGAGAAATTAGGAGGTGGTTATATAACGATTTTTTGCCTGACCTTTGAATGTTCTGAGCTCTCTCTCTTGTTCTCTGTCTTCCTCAGCTCTGCCACATTGCCTATAACCTTCAAGTGCCTCTTAGAGAACAACCACATCGACCGCCGCATCATCCGTTTTGTACTCCCTGTGGGTGCCACCATCAATATGGATGGCACCGCTCTCTATGAGGCTGTGGCAGCAATATTCATCGCACAGGTTAATAATTACGAGCTGGACTTTGGCCAGATCATCACCATCAGGTCAGTGGGCCGTGCTATATACCATCTGTGGTTCTAAGCTCATTACCATGGTAAAGATCATTGGGATTTTAAAGCAATGATATCAACAACAATAAATCCTTTACACTGAATAGCAGAAATACATTATGCCATATACAGTATAGTGTGTGTCTCTGGTTTTTAAGATATCCACTTTGATTTTTTTGCGTTTTCTGTGATTTTCTGACCTGATTAGTTGCGGCACAGATGTAGGAAAATGTTTGTCACCACTTTAAAAATGCTAGTTTTAAACTTGACACGTAAGCAGAGTGAGGAAGTAAAGATGACGATGACTCCTCATGTTTTGGACACACTGTTATATGAGCATCAAACAGTGCTTTTTGAGTCATTCCTAAAATATGCCATCAGAAAATAGTAGCAAATCAAACAAGGGCGAGCTTGCCCAGCCTCCAATCAGGTGCAGAGGAGGCAGAAGGTCCTGACCTTCATCAAGCAATCCAAGGCAATCACAGAAAACATATCGAAGGGCACTGATGAGCAGCTGCACCCACCGTTTGAACGTTTCAGGCCAATATATTGTAGCGGGAAAACTTGAAAAAAGAGACACTGAAACCAAGGATTAAATCTTGTCGTGGAGAAAGTCTCTGATCGGGCTTAGCAGAGGATACAGGTGATTCACAACAAGATACAGAGGATGGCTGATCAAACCAATAATCTCAAACATAGAGGCAGGAGGAAGAATATATCGATGTATGTCTTACCTTGGGCAGCCCGACTGTCATTGGATGGAACTCACAGCTGCGCAAATTAGAATTGAGAGAATGCTACTTCTAAAGTCAGGTCCAAATAAACATCCCAGGCCTGTACTCAGGGTTCAGTATGCTTCAAAGGCATGGAAAAAAAAGCCTGCTGTCATAAGAGTTCCATCCAAATGTAGTGCAAATTTTAACTGGATTTCTAGATAATCAGCAAAAGAAAATATGAATTGAAACGAGTTTCCATCCACTACTGTTATGCAAATATTGGGAGATGAGCACATCAAGATAAACAGCTGGTGGCACTAATTCTCCAGCTGGGTGCCATTAAATCATTACCAAAGAAGAGGGCACAATGAGATGACCTAATGAAAAGAGCGCCTGTCCAACTCAAACGGTGGAAACCATGTGGAAAACATGATGGAAAATATGACATTTCTCTTTGTTTCATGTATTCATTTGAGGAACATTACACTCTGCTCATCGGTCCGCACAGATCGGATGTTTTAATCGGCTACCATCTTTCATCTCTTCAGTGGAAGCTTGAGTGACAAATAAGCCACATGCTTCTTGTACGTCATGATTTGTTCATGAAATCTGTGTCCATTGCACTGTGTTGAATTTTTGTTTTTATCGATACATCAACTTCTCATGAAAAACGTTTACAATGATGATAACAACACATTCGAGCAGGCTCTACTCAAAGACGTTCATGGTGTTACACTCGGTTGTAGTGATGGAAGTGGTTGTGTGAAGAATGAAGAAAGAATGCTTGAGAGAGAAGAGTAAATCCTGCCTACTTTCTTTCTTCAGCACTCTTGTCCAGCACTCAGTTTGGGAAAGTTACAAAAATTGTTGGACGCAGCCTTGCCATCCGACAAGTACTTCAGTTAAAGCATACTGATGCCTTTAGGTGTCTTTGATCTTTGACAATGATGGCCTTCTTATGGTTCTTGTCCAGATAGTACAACTATCATACATTTAGAAATAATCTCTTTCATTTTTTCTTTTTAATTTCTTAAGTATGGAAAAGCAGGTATTTCATACTGATACATCAATCAGTGCCTTATATGGCATTCTAAGAGACTGAAGAACTGGGAGTGACCGGCTGGAGGAGAGAAGTGGAATTATAGATTACAGAAAACACAGGGGTATTTGGTACAGTGTGCAGAAAATAATCTGCAGACAAAAGCATTACAGCACACTTATCGTCTTTCCAAATCATAGGCAGGCTCCATCGTGCTTTAAGTGTCAAGCAAGCAATGATACTCATTGTGTTTCATCCTGTCCTGAAATACAACAATATTGTTGAGATGCTCTGTATGTAAGAAATTCTGAAAAACCAGGGAATGAATCGCATGAAACGTTATCATCAATGCACACAAGGAAAACTGGTTAATGTTTTAACACTCTGGGGAAAGACACACTACTGCTCCCAGTGTTTGGCTGGCATGAATACTAATGGAGCATATTCTGTTTCTGACTTGCCTGGTGCAAGAACAAATCTTTTACTGTTGTTGTTATGATTGACTCCCAAAATGATATATTTAGATGTACCTGTACCTACCGATTTTGTGTTTTGTCCAACAGTTGTCAGCTTCCCCTATATTTGCCCCTGCATGTTTTACTATATAATTCCATATAGCAACTGTAGATTGAAACTATCCGCTTATCTCTGAAAAGAGCCATGTGGCCTCGATAAACCACCATATCCTGGTCACGCCACTGCTGGACCTCTGACCTCAATGCCCCAACCCCACCCCCCTCACCATCTCTCACCATCATGCTGTGATGAGTGGTGGGATCATCCCATCCTCAACCTCTGGATCTACACCAGATATCAGATGCACACCAGCATGTAGTTCACTCTCCACTCAGCCTCAACTGTTATGCACTCTCATTTAACATCAGTATGTAGGTGGACAGTTGCTATGGAGACATTATTAGTTTATTTTATTGTGAACAAACATTAGCCCGCCTCATGAGGCCATGCTCATCTTTTGTGTCCATTGAGAATAACTTGAGAAAAAGATACTTCATTAATTGAATCTAGAGTGTCTGTGCTCAATTTTCCTTTCAAATTGTCATGATAAGTAGTTGCTGCAAGTGTTCATCAAAACAACCTACCTGCTGTCTGCTGCTGCCCACAGGGAAAGTATGGCAGCTCAATAGAAGATTGGCTCAGTCTGCGTGAACACACATGCTAAAGGAGGGTTGAATTATGTTTGAGACCAATTAAGAATCTCTAACAGTTGACACATAGCAACAAAAAGGACAATATGTCTTAAACAGATGGACATTTGGTTTTAGATATTATTTCAGTTTCCAGATGTTCAAGTTGGGAAAACGCACGCAGTCGAGTCTATGATGGGACACGAATCATCCAATATAGACGTAATTCCTAGGACACTGGGAAAGGCTGGTCGAGTGTCTTTTATACTACCACTAAAGGCATTCAAATTCTATACAAAGACAGTAATTAGTACATTTCTGACAAAGAAAATATAGGGTTGGAGCACCATGAGAGAGTAAAATAGATGGACAATTGAAATAGGAAAAGAGGGGTGGAGATATACCTTTTGTTAAAAAAAAACAAGGACTGAAAATAGCATTTTACTTGTTTACTGGCCTCCATGATATCCCACAGGAATCACTGTTGAGGGTCAGCAGCCATTATTTCTCTTCAGTTGTTACATACATACAGTTCTTAATGTTTATGTTTATTAACTGACATCATGTCTCTCTCTGTAATCTTACCGACTCCATAAATCTCCAGTATCACAGCCACTGCAGCCAGTATCGGTGCAGCAGGGATTCCACAAGCCGGACTGGTCACCATGGTGATAGTGCTAACATCCGTCGGGTTGCCAACCGATGACATCACTCTCATCATTGCAGTAGATTGGGCATTGTAAGTAGCATGTGTGTTCACTTCCATCACTTTTGTCTAACAGATTCAAACTAATTATACCAGAGCAAAAACACATGAGCCCCGTCTTCTTCATCTCCGCCTCATTCGGCCAAAACGTCCAGAAATATTTCACGTTTAAGTTCAACTCATTCCTATTCTCTCTCAAATGTCTTCCTCTTCCACAGAGACAGATTCCGCACCATGGTGAATGTAATGGGGGATGCTTTGGCCACCGGCATTATGGCACACATCTGCAGGAAAGACTTCATGAAAGAGGGAGATGGGGTGAGTTTTAATCGTGCCTTCAGTCCTGACAGAGGTCTTTTCCCTGCAGAAAGCGATAAAGCCAACTCTGAGACTTACACAGCTGTGTTCTGAATGATTGAGCTGTTATTATCAAAGCAAAGGTTGGTCCCCCAGTGTGCTGTCAATGCTACTTCCTGAAACCGAAAACCACATTACGTCATGTTACTTTTTCTGTTACTTTAAATGTCAGAGCTTTTGCTTAACACTCCAAAAATAGCAGACATTTAGGAAGGAAGGATGTTTTTTGTCTGTAATTATAAATTCTTCAAAATATAATGTAAAAATATTTCATTATGGGGAAAAGGATAAAAGGTTCTGGCTGCCAGTCACTGTTAAGCTCTTTTCAACAATGTATTTCCTTCCTGACATGCTTTAATTTTCCACTTCCGCTTCCTGCTTCCCTTCCTGTGACCCTGTCGGCCCCCAGGTGCCTTTGATCTGTGAGACCAAACCCATGGTGAACACCCCACCTCTGATGAACTGTCACAACAACAACGGCAACTACCGGCCCCCGTCTTCAGGGGTCAAACACGAGCTTATCCCTTCCGAGGTGGCCCGACTGATGCAGCTGGAGGAGGGCGTCCGGCCACCTTCAGAGAGGAAGAAGCCTCCGATTCCCCCGAGGCACCTGAAGAAGAGCAAAGAACACTGCACCATTGACATGAATGGCCTTGAGACCAACGTATAGCCTCCTCCTAGAGTTTGATGGGTTGTCTGCATAGATGTGCTGATCAGAACCTCGGAGCAAAGGACACCTGTACACGTGGGAGGACAGCACGGCCAGGCTCTTCTTCATCTCTCGGCTTATTATGGGGTCAACATTGTCACTTACTGGTGACAAGATGTCCTAACAACTATGAAGAAAGCCTCTTAGTGGGGAAACTGTTGGTTTATCGTCATTTATCGTATCACACTGACAGTGGATTTTATGACACCAAAAGGACAATAGTATGATTTTATTCATAAAACTCGTCCTTGGTGTGGACCTGCAGCGCGAGCTCGCACCTAAACTCCCAGACTCTAAATACAGGTGTGAGTACTTGCATTGATCAACTGACTTCTATTTGATATCTACATTTTATATGATTTTTTTTTTTTGTCTGTGTGCAACATGTTAATAAGACAAGTGTTTATTATATTTTATACTACTGCGAGCAACCAGTCGTTTGCTTCATATAAGAGACAAGACAGGATCGCAAGTGTCTGGTTCGAGCTACATGATCAGGAGACAAAGTGAAATGCCCTAATTGTTTAATTTTGCCTTAACAAAGCTGGTGGTGCTAGGCTGACGGTGATGACAGGGAAGAGAGGACTGAAGAAGAAGATCAGAAACTTTACCTTCCCTTGTGGTCATGTTATAACTTTAATACGTGGGCAAAAAGACATTTGTATGGTTTCAAGTATTTGAACAGCCTCAGGAGCACTTGATTTAATTAAACTTTCCTGGCACTTGAACAGTCTAAAAACAACCACTGGTAATTCAGCATAAACCAAGTGGTCCTTATTGGTGGATTTTTTTTGTTACTTTTTGCAATATATCAGACAAGATCTGAACATTCTGCATCTACAACACAGGAACTTACTTTGGAGCTTTTTCTACTGTATTAGTTGATGTAACTTTTCACCATTATGCACTGAAGCCATTCAGTTAAAGGTGAGGCTTGGATGTTTTTGGGTCATGTCTTAATACAATACTCATATTCCCGTGTATGTGGAAAGAGTTATTTATTCACTGTATTCCTGAGTGAGAGACTAGCACAATATTGTAAGAAATACATATAATATAATAGACATAGTTCATATAATAAATTTTAATTTTAGACACTTAAGAATCATCATCATTGTACGTCATCACTGACAGGTGTAGTGTCACAGTCATGGATGTATTATAAGAACCGGATCCTGGACTCAAAGATGGCGCCCACTCAGTTGAATGAAAGTTGCTCGTCGAACACATAAGCCAAAAAACGTTTGTAGTTTCGCGTTGTACGGCCCACTGTACATGTGCATTAGTGTTTCTCCCGCTTGGCCCATAGACTACATCGGGATGATATGCAAATAAAACGTACCTCCTTTTTAGGCTCTGATACAAATAATTCAAATAGTAATAATTTGACCTTCTTTGCAGTTGGAGGTAGCTTGTAAACCGTTTTATACTGTCACTCATATTTTTGTTGCAATACAAGTGGCGGCGACCAGAGCGTAGGGTACGCACATCCAAAAAACTTCTACAGATGCTGGAAAGGGCAAATATCTGACAAAAGATCTGCACACGGTACTGATAGCTCCCAGCAATTCTGATTCAGTAGAGCAACATTTCGATCTAACAGAGATCTTCATCAGGCATTGTCCAATCCTATATGAGTAATATACTCCAGTAATATATCCGTGGTCACATCACAATCATTTTCGTCCCTATAAAATGCAAAGCTTGGCATTGTGGGCTTGCTTGCTGAAGCAATGTTTCCTTGCTCAGCTGCTGCAGCAGGATACGTCCTGGCAGGTGATGTTGTCAGAACCGGCTTACCACTCAAGGCGTACTCGGACTGAGTGTGGGGTTTTTGCCTCACTTCATTTGCATGAATTTCACCACTACAGTAGCACACATATTAGCTCTAGCTAGCTGACACGCTCCAACTCTGTATGTGAAGTGTGTGTGTGTGATGCCTTAGACTGGGACTGACTTCAAAACTTGCCAAACTGTTTGTTTTATTTTCCTCCATGGGCTCTTAAATTTCCCAAACAAAAGGACAGAGTTTTGTTCGGAAACATTTGGAAAAATAACCACTTGGCTAACTCAGACAGCTGAAGCCTCAAATTAGAAAACATTTTTGCATGGATTTTGTCCCTCATTTGTTATGGTTTGTTCAGACACAACAAACTAACCTAACATTGTTTGCGTGAATTTGACCGCTGGACTGTTTGTGTAGCCTCTGATTATTCACCTCAAACAGCTTAGTGCCAGCTGTACAGATGCAAGTTGTTGCTACAGGAATGTACGCGCGGGACTGTCTGCGTATCTGTGCTGTGTTTGTGTGACAGCTCAGGCACTCGCCAGGTTATTTTCCTCCACTTTGTAGGCAATCCTTTACAGTTTTGCCCCACCAGGAAGGAACTGCTTTATGGCCAGTATGATCAGGAGGAATTATTATAGCATGTGAGTATTGTATTGAGATAGACTTCAAAAAATCAGAACCTATCCTTTAAACCTGAATCTTCACATGCGCAATTTCTTTACGGTACATTTCAATCTTATCACATAAAGGCTTCAATTTACTAGGTTACGTGTATTTTGTCATTTTATTTCAGAGTGCTTCTCGATGTTCTGATGGGCAACAGGCTGCCAACATTTTCTCGTGGGAAGATAACAGATTGTATTCTGAAATGTGTTTTTATTATTAAATGGCTCATATTTATGATACTGGACATAATATCTGCATATTGGAGACAAATGAGAAAGGAGCAGTGACACTGCCCTGTGTGGGAGAGCCTGCTGAAATACTGATGAATGTTAGGAAACGCACAGTCCTCTTCAGCCTTTTCAAATAATTTATTGCTGTGGTCAGTGACTGTATATGTGACAATACTAAACTGCTGTATGTGAAAGTGACACTGTATTCATAGCAATATAGTGAGTGTAATAGGATGAGTATTTTCAATGTCATATAAAAATATTTGCTATCTTTAAAAAAAAAACAGGAACGGGCTGAAGTAGCAGCAGCAACATGGATTGAAGCTTCAGATATGTTGAAATTGCTTTTATGATATGTTTGGAATATTTCATTCACAAGCACATGGCAAAAGAATAATATAAAAATGATGATAATCAAGTCATCCACAATGTGGGTAAATTACTGCTTTCCAAGGTAATTGCTGTTATTCTGATACCTCACTGTGTATCTGCCACTCTGTATCTGAGTGTAGTGCCGAAAGTGCTCTCAGTTCAGTTAGTCATTTGAAAGAAAAGTAATTGAAGATCATTTTGATTATCATTAATAATTTGACTAATTCAATTATACTGAGCATTTACTGGGTAAAGTTACAATCCTTAAGTTTTCAGTGCTGGTTGATTTGATGACAGACGAAGCTGTAGTTACTGGCGGTAACAACAAGTGCGATTTAATAACACAAGTCCAAGAGTTCCGTTCGAAATGACGCTCGTATTGACCGCTGGGGGCAGCTGACACGCTCTGAGTGGACACCGTCTTTTGGACAGCCCAACAAAGTTCTGGGGTAATAGAATTAATCACGTCACAATGTTTTAATAAAAAAAGACTAAAGAAGACAGTCAACAGTGTCATCCAACACGGAAATACTGAACTCACGATCAAAGGCAGTACGCCAAATATGTGCACCATAAATCTTTTCAAAAGTGGTGCTTGATATAATGAATATTTGAAGGATTGTAACTTTAAAGCTCTTTGTTATTGTTTTCTTTTCTATATCATTATAAATTGAATGCCTCATATTTTTGAATTGTTGATCCGACAAAATAAGCTATTTGAAAAATCCCTTCAGGCTTGTGAGGAGCATTTCTCATTCTTGACATTTTGACATGACAGAGATTAATCGATTACTTGAAAAAATAAGCACTAAATTAATCAGTAATGAAATTGAATTGCAGCCCTATTCGAGGGTACTTGTTGCAGTGTTTCATTCCACAGTTTGAGATTACTTAGGCTTTGTTGGTTTCAGTGGGAGTCAGACTGCTCATCTTGCTACCCTTGGTGTTAAACACACAAAATGTTTTTCACAGTATTTCTAGTAAAATCACTTTTTTAAGCCAGGGAGACAAGGCAGCCATTAACAAAACAACACAAAGCAGAGAAAGACGCACACAGTGTGAACAACATCTGTCCTTTTTCACTCTGCTTAAATTTTTTGGTATTGATTCTGAAATATTTACATGGGAAAATTCACATTGACTTTTGTGAATGCATTTTTTAGAATAGCAAAGAAAACACAATTAGATGATAGGTGTTGCACATTAACAGTCAAAAACAAATATTAAAGCTCAGATATAAAGATATGCAATACTAACCAGCCCAAAAAATGGAAATTAAAGTAACCTTATCCGGTATCCTGCACCAGAAATATGTAACTCTGCCACTCAATACACACAATACAATAATGGACCTGGGAAATGACATTCACAGGTTCATTCCCATTTAAGAGCCCTTTCTGTCCTTGACACAATGCAGTCCAATGTCAGTTTAATTGAGCGTGTCTTATGTTTCCTGCTCTTCCTCCATCATCTTATCACCCTCCATCTCCTCTCTTTTAAAGGGGAGGTCTGTGTTTCCTGTGCCGAGGTCCAGCACTTGCAAGTTGGACAGGTGTGCGAAAGAGCTCTCGTCCACAGAGTCCACAGACAGGCGGTTAAACCTTAAAAGGAAAAACAAAAGAGAGAGGCAAGTTTGTGAGGTGTCTATCTTCACTTGACAGTTGATCAACGTAGCACTTGGCTGGGCTTAAAAGCAAAAATCTAACATACAGAGGTTAACAGACAGCAGGTGACATTTACAAATTACATCTGTCAGGAGGATCAGGTATCTGACAGCTTCTCTCCACTCAGGGATCAGTATAGTGGGACCCCTTTGTTGAGCATGTATGCCACACTGAACTGCACCCACTTTAATAATGTTTTGAGTCAGTCAAACACAGTCACAGGTGTTTTAGTCACTTTCCATCACAGCACTGCTGAAACACCTGGAATCCACTGCATCTACTCTTACCTATCAGAGAAAATGCTTGCATATGTTGCCCATGAACTTTAACAACTAGCCAACATGCAAGACACATGCAATTATTAACACACATAAATCCTCCTTCCACTTCCCCCACTGATGCAAGCATTCCAGTGGCTCTAAATTGGCTCAAGCCAAAGGATCCCATCTGTAGGGGGATTTTGGTGAAAAAAAATGTGGCAGCAGCTGATATGAACAACGTGAAGAGCACAACAGCCTGGAAGGGGTCAAGGCCCGTAAACATGACCCATAAAGCAGCTAGGTTGAGGTCAGCCTGAAAACCAAACAGAACAAAAGCATTGAAAGCGCTTGGCCGAAACCTCTTTACTCTGCTGTCTGCTTGTGGGTATAAGCCTGCACTATGTGGAATAAACCAAAGTGGAAAATTTGCTGAAGGCACACAAGTTAGAGGAGATGGAGAGATTAGATACCACACTGCAGTACTCTACAAAATGAAGCTCAGTCAGACCGTCCAACACATAGAAAATTTTGTTGATTAGTAACAGACCAGGGCACAAGGGATATTTTTAGAAAAGTGTATCATAATTTTTATGAGGTAAAATATCATTTACATAAAACCTAAAATGTGTAAGATTGAAAGTAAATGTTGACAGTTTATGGTGTGTGGTGTAAAAGTAGGGTTTGAAAGTTTAAAACTACCATTTAAACATCTGTAATATGAGATTTGTACTCATGTGCAGTGTTGCAAAACTGTAAATGAATAATTTGACATTTTGGAAAACACGCTTATTGACTTTCTTGGCAAGAGTTAGATAAGAAGACTGATACCGCTGTCATATGTGCGGCAATTATGAAGCTACCACCAGCAGCAGGCTAGCTTAAGAAGTCACTGCACCTGGCCAAGAAATAGTCTGGTCGTTTTTACATGTACATAACATGTTTATTAGTGAGCTGTAGCTGTGCTGGTGGGCTGATTTTGTTACTTTTGGACAGAGCCAGCCCAGCTGCTTTCCAAAGCTAAGCTAACCCGCTGCTGGCTGTAGTTTCATATACCGTACGGGCGAATAAACGTATTTCCTGAAATGTCAAACTATTCCTTTAAAATAAGAGTTTTTGAATCAAACTCTACTTTCATATATTCAACACGCTCTTTTCAGAGTGTGAGTTTTATGCACTGTGAATGTTTTAGAATTTTCCTCTTTCACAAGCAGAAAAAGTACAGAAATCTAAACCACTGTCCCTAAATTCACTCTGAGCTGATCGTAAAAATATGTTTTAAAAAAGAGGGAAAGAACACTGGTGTACGTTGACCCAATTGCAGCTGTCCTTTGGAGACTTGCAAATCATTATAAACAAAAGCAACAATTTCCTCACAGTCATTCATTTTTTGCACTTGCATAATCATTTCCTGAGTGGAGATCAATCCAAATGGAAAAGAAACTGATGTAAGGAGCCACACGCCAAATTTCCACAAAGCCCTGAGGACAGTGAAGAGTGTCAGGTTAAGGCCTGTCCCCGCCTGCATGTGTCCTGCAGCTACTTTGAAGTTAAACAGCTTGCGCAAACAATCATGGAGGATGAATGGAGTGCTGACAAGAGTTTAACACCCATTTGATTGTCATTTTGAAAAAAACATCAAGGGCTGACGGTTTCCAGTAACATGACTGAGTCTAATGCTACAATCTCCTGGGTGATAAGAAGTGGTTTGTGCCTCCCTTACCGAAGGAAAATGCCTTTGATGTTTGGAGTGCCTTCAAATGCTGAAGCAGGAACACTGGAGATGCGGTTACTTTGCAGATAAAGGTACTCCAGAGACTCAGGCAGGTCAGAGGGGATGTGTGACAGCTGGTTGCCAGACAGGTCTAGCGTCTAAAATTACAAAATGCATAATGAATAATGAACATAACGAAACATTTTCACTGATCTATGTGATAAATTACTGTAAAATGTGAAGAATTACACAGAAATACTTTTTATTTGTGTAACTAATATCCCTTTTCCACAGCAGGATCCTAACAAACCAAAACTTAAAGTGTAGCAACTTAAACTGTCGCGGGTTCTGCTTTTTTGTCCACTGTTCTCCATTCGCTTTGAGCTCCTGGAACAAAATGTTGGCACAACTCAGGAGGTGATACTTAATGCATGCGTGCTGGCAAAAAAACCCCAAAAAACTAGCAAATCTTTTCTACTCAGACTTTTTCAAGTTCAGAATCTACTGGGTCTGCACTGCTGCGTACTGCGACAGCCTCGTACTCTGAGTCAGAGAAAAAAGCTCTCGCCTTCTCCCGTCTGCTCAGCAATCACCAAATTAACGGCCAGTGATTGAAATGGAATGGAATCGACCTAAATCGACTTGGCTGCTTGTGAATCCAGCACATACTCACTGCTATTGACACTTCCTGTCCATACTGAGCTACTGCCCATATGCCGAACAGTGGAGGAAAAAAATTAGAAAGATGACACAAGATTACAGAAAAATAAGGGATCATGATACACGCAATGGAACAAACCAAAAACTGACAAAGGGGGCCAATGCGCTGGAAGTCGTTCTGGGTCAGCAGTTCCCTGGATTCTCAGTTGGTGTTGTATCTTATGTTTACGCACACTTAAAAGAAAATGCATTCAATTTTTAACAATATCAGCACCACTGCTTCTACTGTTCACTTCACTCACATGAAAATGATAAGCCTGATCCCTTTTGCCCAGAAATGGCCCAGTTTGTAAAATACAGTGGAAGCACAAGGAAGATCCTCATACCAAAGCCTCACAAGAGCCTTAGAAGCCCAGATTTACAGGTTGTTAAGTTTCTGTTGTGGACAAGGGCTACAAAACTTGCACTAATTCCTGATCTGTTTCTTCCTCCCTCAGCAACTCACTGTGAGCGAACTGAGCTCCATCCAGGCTCCCTGGTAGACTGAATTCAGTTTCAGCTGGTTGTCACTCAGGACGAGCTTTCGTAGCTTCTCCATGCCCGTCAGTGCATTGTCTGGTATGGAGTTCAGCTGGTTGTTCTTGATTTCGAGCACCTGCAGGCTGCGAGGAAGACCCATGGGCATTGAGTGAAGGCTGTTCCCAGACAGATCCAGGGTCTCCAGGACACGCATCTTCCTGAAGGCCTCGCGGTGCAGCTTGGGGCTGGTCAGCTTGTTGTAGCTGAGGTTGAGCTCGGTCAGGGTGTACAGCAGGGCCAGGTCGTTGCGGCCAATTTCGGAAATAAAGTTGTGGAGTATCATTAGGGTCTTGGCCCGCCGAGGCAAGCCCCTGGGAACCCGCTCCAGCAAGTTGTTGTACATGTGGAGAGTGTGAAGCTTCTTCAAGCCCTTGGGAAAATAAGATCCAAAGGGTGATCAGTTGTTATGCATAAGGTCAAAACGTCTAAATTTGTCAAAGCTGTTGAGCATATCATCTCTTCTAGTCTGTCCTTATAAATGAAAATACAAAATAAAGTGTCCATGTTTTTACACAGCTCAGTTATTCTCTAAAAGATCCAAAAGAATATGAAATGAAAAAGAAATGTACTTGAAAGGCAGCCGGGTGGATGGAACGTGAGCGGAGCTTGTTATTGTGGAGGAGCAGGTACTCGAGGTTTCGGACAGAAGTCAGAGCATCTCCAGGGATGCTGCGGATGGAGTTCTTCTCCAGGTGTAGCAGCACTAGACTGCGAGGCAGACCCTTAGGGACGACGCTCAGGTTGTTATTTGACAAGTCCAGACACTCCAGGCTGCTCAGTTGGCTGCCAGGAGAGAGGGAGAGGAAGTCATTAAAACAGTTCTCTGGTCCTGTACTGTGTGCTCGCTCTCTTATGCTGCAACAGGAGAATTCACATAGTCTTGAAAACACATACATGCAATTATAATCAAGGCTTTTCTTTTTTTACACTTGAAAATGACATTAAGAAGTTAGAGTATATTAACCCTTGGGGATTTGTGAGTGAGGATTTTTATTCACCTGAAAGTCTGGTTGTCCATGCCCTCATTGCTGAGGAGGTTGTTCTGGAGATACAGCTCTCTGAGGTTTGACAAGTTGTCAAAGGCCCCCGGTGGGATTTTCTCCAGCTTGTTACTCTGTAACAACAGGAACAATCCTTATGTTCTCATCACTACCATATTCATGAATGAAAAGAGACAGGATTTACGTCATCCACCTAACATCTAAATGCAAACAAAACAGGTGCTGGACCTTCAGATGAAGACGGTAAAGGGTGGAGGGCAGGTTCCTCGGGACAACTCGCAGGAAGTTGCTGGACATGGTGATGATATCCAGGTTGTCAGAACCATTGAACATATGATCAGGAAGCCCTGCATCAGTCAGCTTGTTGTTATGGAGATACACAGACCTGGGAGCCATGATCAAGGGACATTACCATGTGTAAATGGACATAATTCCATGAGCGAGGGGTAAATTTACACAAACACATGCATTCATACCTCAGTTTTGGTTTGTGGCCAAACGTATATGGGTAGATCCTTGTAAGCTGATTAGCAGCAAAATCAGCACTAACCAAAGACGGTGGTAAGACTTTTGGTGCTGAGGTGAGCTGCAAGCACAAGAAAAGAAGTGAAAAGAGTGAATTCCCTCAACCAATATTGGATGAATTCATGGTCCCCAGATGATGCATCCTAATGACTTTGATGATACCCTGACTTTTCATTTAGTGCCACCAGCAGGTCAATGTCTGTGGAGTCACTTATCCAGTGAAACACAGGATAAATGTTTCCATCTACTAGATGGATTAGCATAAAATTGTGTACAGACATTTATGGTCCCCTAAGGATGGACAGTATACTAATGACTTTGGTGATCCCCTGACTTTTTATCTAGTGCCACCAGCAGGTTGTAATTATTGGTTCATTGTGAAATGTCTCAACAATGATTGGATGAATTTCCATGAAATTTGGCAAAGATATACATGTTCCCCACAGGATCAATTGTAATAACTTTGGTGACGCCCTGACTTTTCATCTAGGTCAAAATTTCAATTTGCAAAACACTGCAAAACTACTGACATTCCCATCCTCAACTGACTTTGTGCTTAGTGCTAATAAGCGAATGTGAGAATGCTAACACGGGAAACTAAGATGGTTACCATACTATAGTGAGCATGTCAGCATGCTAATGTTATTAGTATATTATTAGCACTTGGCTCAAAGCACCGCCGTGCCTAAGTATAGCCTCGGAGCTGGTGGGGTGGCTGTAGACTCATAGTTCTGTTTTCAACCTTGCATGATCACAAATTTCCATAACCTCAACCAGATAGTTTTACTTGCCAAAATTTAACCATAGAGGTGGCAGAGAAAACACTCATGTGAATTTATGTGATGGGTGTATGGGGTTATCTGAAAGGCAATGACAAACTAATTATTTTATGGTTCAAGTATTTGCTTTGATACAGCCAGTCTGTCTTCTTTAAAGAAGCAGGTACTATTTAATTCACTACAAAACAGAAATGCGGTATGGCAAGCTGTGTAGCCCTTAATGAAAGCAAAGTTTTCCTCACTCTTGTCACTCCTACCAGAATGAGCACTACATTGTACAAAATAGCAGAGAATACAGAAATCCGAGTAGCACTGCTGAGATTAGATGTTCATTTAGAGCTCTCTCCTTTATAACATGGTTTATGGATTAAAGCAGCATGGGTGTCTTTGAGGCTTAGTGAGCACTTAAAAATCCCCTATTCTTCCTGTATCCCATTTGCCTATTCATCCCTGTGAGGGCACAAACAAATCTGTCCATCTTTTCTCTCTCGCTCTGTGTCCAAAAGGGTCAGTAACATTTTAGTTCTGACCAGCTGGCACAGCCATACTGGAAGTGATTACAAGCATAAGCTCGCACAGAGTGTATGAGAGGAGACTGCCACCCCTCTCTGCCAGCTGGCACTATGTCAGTGTATCAGAATAGAATAGAAAATTGAGTAAATGATTGTGAGATGGAAACAAAAAAGATAAATGCGCCATTGCATGTTGTAAGCAGATTTGAGGTCAGCATTGAGAACAAACATTTGGAAGTCTGGTGTATGACTCACCTTGTTATTTGCCAAGTATAAATAAGCCAGCTGTTCAAGCATCTCAAAACCTTCATCTTCAAGACCTAGAAAGAGAAAAACATACTGAATTGCGAATCAGTTTACCTATCATCAAAAGTTAATTAACGAGTATACAGGGTGTGTAGTTTTCATCAAACACATGGTACAAATGATAATAATCTCTAATTCTATTAAGGCATTGCAAAAAAAAGACATGCAAATAAAAGACGTTTTTTTTAAGCTCTAGCTAGATGGAGCTGTGGAGTGCCAAATTACTGAAGTGATATTATTCTGTAATATCGGTCTTACTTGATATAGGCTGTAGGTGTCCCTACAAGCTTGAAAAGCCCACCACACTTCCTTCAAAATGCTCAATTCACAATGATTTGGGAAACTGCAGTTAGAGCCTTAGCAACAGAAACACAAGCCAGCAGGAAGACAAAAGTTCCACCAAGCTATCGGTTCATCTTGGCAGCACTGTTCATCATAATGAATCTTAATGACCAACAGGCATCCAGCCACACCTCTAGCAGAAACAACAAAGGCTTAGTGAGTAGGAGCAAGGAGTTGTTAGCAAGATGTTTGACTGTTTCGCCATTTAACGTTTATTTTGGATGCTGTTGTGATTGGCAGATCCACAACTGGGGCTTGAAATTTTCTTTAAAGACAAACAAAGAATTAACCAATGCCAGCAGGAACAAGAGGGCGTATCACTTTGCAGAAGTTGATCTATAGCACTACACTATACTTTTAAAATCCTCCCATCCAATGTTTTTTTTTTCTGATGTCCCCGTCAATTGCCCTCCATTTCCTGGATGCGACTACAGGCTGGGAGTAAAGCCTGGTGTCATACGAGCAGTTGAATTGGGCAACAGCTGACAGTAAGTAAAACAAGCTGCATTTCCTCTACCACTGTTGGGTGTATTTGAAAAGATTTTGCTTCAATAAAGAATAACTACTTATCAAACTAAAACTGCTTGACCTCACAGTTAAAGGTGTAGTCTATGATTCTGGAGAAAGCTTGTTGATATTTGAACTCAACAGCCAAACAAACACACCTCTCCCTTCAGTGCTCCTTCAAACTTGCACAAGTAACTCACAGCATTAGTTTGTCCTGTGCACGAGCACGAGTTGTGACATATTATACCGAAATGTTTAGTTGAAGCGTGGCCAAAGCGTCTGTATTTGACGACCTGGGATGGTGGCTCTGTATGAACACCGGGCTTTTTTTCAGCGCACACACAGAACTGAAAGCTAGCGGACTGTGAGGAGATATTCACTGATTTTGATAAAAACTGTTTTGGATTAGAATCAGAGACTACATCTTTAAAGGCTGAGACTCGGTACAGAATGAATCAAAATAGACCCACAGCTGCGCAGGACAAGCAGCAATTCAGCAGCCCTGTTTGTCCCACAAAACAACCTTGCAAACATGTCTGTAATCTGCTCCCCCACTGTACACCAGGTTCCTGCTAGTTGTTTAGATTGTTTTACAGTGTTTACCATCTGTGGTAAGCCAGTTGTTCTGAAGGTTGAGAGTCTCAAGCTGATGCAGATGGGAAATGTGCTCCACTGTTATCTCCTCGATTTTGTTATTCTGGCATCAGGGGACAACACACAGACAGTAAATACAATGGCAGATGAGAGTTTTGCACTGGCAACTCCCAAATGTCTGAGCAGAATTACAAAATGTGGATATGTATTACTGTTTATGTCTATGTGTGTGTGCAGTTGTGAGAAAGACCTGTAGAGAGAGTTGGCGGGTATTGTCAGACAGCTCGGCGGGGAACTCTGTGAGGTCGACTCCAGCGCAGTCCACTGCCCCCTCTGTTGTACAGCTGCACTCTAGCGGACATTCGATCGGCTCAGATTTCGTCACCACTGCTGAGATGTCGGTCTCTTCCTCCTCCTCTTTCTCTGGTTTGAGAGGGGCCTGGCAACGCACCAACACCCAGGCCAAGAGCAGCACAGTCAGGGCGTGCAGGATGGAATGCTTGGGAAAGGCCATGTCCACTGCTGAGCTCTCCTGTTGCACAAGCACATGGACAGTTAAGTTAAAAACATGAGATCACAGAGTATTTTGTATATATTAAATATACTGTGTGGTATATATATATATCTATATCTATATGGATATATATATATACATATATATATATATATATACAAACCAAAGTATTGGACAAATGATCACAAGTCACTCAACACTCAAGGATTCATCATTTGGGGAACATAAAGGTGTGTGCCAAATTTCATGGCAGTTCATCCAATAGTTGTTGGGATATTTCAGTCTGGAGCAAAGTGGTGGACCGACTGACATTCCCATTGATAGCATGGTAAAAAAAAGTCATTGATGGTTTGTAAGACCAATTCCCACTGTGATTTTAATGTAAGCTGATATATTTGACAGATGTTTGATACTGCAGTAGTACAAAAACTGTACTACTGCAGATTCTAGGGGAAAAATGCCTCACAGTAAGATTTACATTTGTATTAAACTGATCAAAACATATTTTTGTGATCATCAACAATGCAACAACAGCCTCAAAGGTAACATAGGTAAGGTAACAAAACATAACATAAACTGAATACTAAGACTGATATAAACTTCTGTCAAGTCCCAAGAGATTCAGAGATTCATCAAGGGTCAAACCCAAGTCAATTACAGTTGTGTAGCTGAAGCTCTGCAACTGACATGGTTGAAAACACACTCCCTGACTTTGTTATAGCACCCCAAAACCCCACTTTTTCCTGCCAGTTCACTGTTGACATTTTAAACCTCAACTTAGTCGAGTCTTACCACCAGTTGCTGCTGGTGAGCAGCAGGAATATATTTTCTGAGACAGAGCTGAATATTTTTTTACTGTATATTCCCTGTGTTCACTACCTGCTGGCTTTAAGCACAGCAGTTACCTCGGCCTTAAACTGGGAACTGTTTCAGGGTAGACAGCTCGTCATGATGAGAGGCAAGTGTTTCAGCGGGAGGCTGACTGATCCTAAATGACAGACTGGGGGATGAGAAAACAAATCCTGCTTCAAGGCAAAACGCTGTATATGGTTACTTTTAAGGAGCACTGCACATATTTCACATGTCAAAATCAATTTATGAGTCACAGGGAGCACTACTCAGTCTGTGAAAACAGCTGTATAATGTATTTTGTGGCTCTGGAAGATACAGAGCCCACCAGGGGTGAAATAGTAGGAAAAAACATTGGCATGGAAATGTGTGTGCATGGATTGTTGCTCAGGGGAAATTTTGAAGTAAGGTCTCTGGAGTATTCATCTGCCATTCAGAATAAAGGTAGGGAAAATATAATCTAACATTTAATTGGCATACCAGCAAAATTAAAGCACATACTATTAACTAGAAAAGAAAGAAAAATATAAAAAATATCCTGTACTTTATCACATATAAATCATGCCTTAACAATCAAGTAGGACTCGCACAGTGTCTGATTTATACATAGCTCTGGGTGGTTGTTTGTCAGTCAATAGGTCTTTTTCATCAAATCAAATGAATGATGGTTGATTCCATTTAGCTGCTTCAGTTTCAGGGTCATGGTGTTGTTCATTGCTGACTCACTGTCACACTGTCACGGCTTACTGGAACACTTTAATACAGCAGAGCCATCATTGATGTTATTAGTTACGCCTGTGCTTTTCCTGCTATAACAGGTGAAAATGTCTGCTGTGAGAAAAAGACCATTATGTGCAGCATGCAGGAGAGGACAGGTGTCGTAGTATTCTATTTTTCAGACACTGATAAATAAGCTATGCTTTCATTCAATGGGCATGAATAACAAATTACATTACCCTTACACTATTTAACCCTCTAGCCTCTTAAGCCATGCTACCGACATGCCTCAAGAGATGGTAAGGGATGGTCTTCCTTGGTCCAGAATTTTGGTATAGACATTCATGGTGCCTAGAGGATGAATCTTGGTGATCCCCTGACTTTTCCTCTAGCACCACCATGAGGTTGACATTTCAGCTTGTCCAATACTTTGTTTTATGACCAAATACCTGCAAAACCGCTGACATTCCCATCAGCCTCAACTGTACTTTGTCTTTAGTGCTGATTAGCAAATGTTAGCATGCTAACACGCAAAACTAAGAGGGTTAAACGTCATACCTGTTAAACATCAACATTTTAGCATTGTCATTGCATGCTGATGTTGACATTTGGCTCAAAGAACCGCTGTGCCTAAGCACAGCCTCACAGAGCCGCTAGAGTGGCTCTTGTTATTCTGCAGATCAGAGATCCATATCACAATTGTTATTCTTCCCATGAATACAACCTGAATGAGTACCCCTCCAAGTATGTTATTGCAGTTGCAATTTATCAATCCGTACTCTCAATAGGGGTGGGACCAGGGAGTGGAAATCTGATTGGCCACCCCAGGTGTCACCCCATTATCCTAAACTGTGATTAGCTATTAACTATTTGACAAGTAAACTGAACTTTCATCTATGGGTGCAATTCAGTTCAGGTGCCAGAAATGGTAAATTAATGCTATTCTGACGTGTGTGTGTGTGTGTGTGTGTGTGTGAGCACATACTTCATGCTACCCCTGCACAAGTCAGTGCCCCACTTGGGCCACCCCAGTCAAAAAAGTCTGGACACACCACTGGCTCTCAATTTATGGATCCATCCCCTTGGTTCATCAATTTGCTCGCACACTTTTCCACATCAGTATTTTTTCTATGATACGACCTCATACGACAAATTATGAATAAGAGAAAGCTTGTGTTACGAAGTGGGGCATTTACCAGGCAGGGAGGATGTAATGATTTTAGAGTGAATGACTTTTGGGTGGCATTATGGGAAGTGTAGGATCCAGGATTTTTGGAGCTTGACCAACAATAGAGACTAAAATTCACGATATTTCCCCTCTGCTGCCTCAATTTTGACCTGTCTTATTTTTCTTTCTCTCTCAAGTGTCCCCACCTTATGGAAGTACAATACTAAATCACTGGAGTACCCCGTTAAAGCAAACAAACACACGCATGTATCTGCTTACCACAATTTCATGAGTACATTATGATTGCACCACTGACTGCATCATTTCAATTAAAATCTTGTCAATCCAGGGAGATTTCAAACAGGTGTATAGAGAAAAACTGTATCATTATGTCTAAAAATGTACATGAAATGATGGAGGGTTTGCATTGTTTACGCACCAGGCCAACAACAAAAGATGGTTGTTCCCCCTCTCTGCTGTGTCTGAAGCTTCAGTCCTCACCAACTGCAAGGGCTAATTTAAAAAAAGAACATAAGCATCACTCGCGACAGCCTCTTTGCTTTCCAATCATTTCACACACAAGCACTCGCAAAAGTCGATAATTTTAACAAAATCAAATATAGGTATAGATTAAAAAGAATAATATGAATCAAGCCTTTTGCAATTGTCTGACAAGCACAAGGACAGCAGTGTTTATTTGAGGCTAATGTTTAGGTAAAGTCAGGAAAAAGCCCTCCAATCTTTTCCACCAGTGTTGATAGAAATATTCCAAATGGGCACTCAAGGCAGCTCTCAGGGCAAACTTCTGAAAGCCATCCATCAGAAGAGCCCTCTCTGTTTGTTGCACCACAATAACTACCAGAGGGATTGTGGCAAACATACACACAAGTGCACACACATTAAATCCACACAGCAGCATGCATACACCCACAGCAAATGAAAAATAAAAGCCTGGGCACTTTCCCGCACTTATTGTACATCGACCCTGGCTAGAATAAAAACATAATTTCATCCAGGGGTCAGAGAGGAGTTCACAGCCTTCACTAAGTCAACAGCACTCTCATGTTACCCTATAATTTAGAAGCTTGAAGTGACAACAGTCTTTATTAGCAGAGATGCCGAGCATTTTAAAAGTCATCATCTTGTTTTCGTGGTCTTCTGCTCTTCCTCAGCTGAGTAGAGTTCATAAAGTGGCTTTACTGCAATGTTTAGTAGTCTGGGTCGTGCGAAATACACATGCCATAATTATCATGCATGGATGAATGACGCTGACACTTAAAGCTCAGTCTAAGCTCCATATAACAGCCACCCATAAAACATGCAGCAGTAAAGTCTGCAAAAGCAATGTTCTGGTCTGCTACTTTACCCCGTCCGACCAACGTTTGCTGAAACGCACTGAAGTCTGACGTCCAGTCCAAACACAGGCTGTCCCATAGCAGGCGAGGAGTCACACAGCCACACCAGATACCGTCCAGATGTGAGAGAGAGTGGGAGTGGGACAGGGAAAGTTAAGAGAAAGAAAGGAAGGGGAACAGACGAGAGTGAAAAGGAAGGGAGTGAGTAAGAGAGACAGCTCTGACCTGAATGGGAGCCAAAAACACAAATTCTTTCCTTTTTTTCTCATATTTTTTCCCTCACTGTAGCAGCAATGTAGCTGTCCAGGTTTAATCTAATTAGATTGTGTTGTGATAACTTGGTTTGGTAGAGTTTGGTAAATTTTCCTCTGGATTCAATAAAAACTTTCCAATCCCACATGTGAGATTATAATCATAGACTTGGGATAAGAGGTCTGATCAGTCCAAATAGATATGGTGGGTATATGTTGGATAAAACAAATGAAAACATAGTGTTGTTCTCCAGTGTACACTGAATCTAACAGCACTGAAGTGCAGGAGATTATTGATGAAAGATATCTATCTGAAAAAATAATCTGTGCCTCTATTTTGTTAACAGCAACATGTTCTGAGATAACTTTTATTTGGGGAAGAGACAGATGAGAACTCCTAAATATCCCAGTAATAAATTAAAAAGTGGAAGAGGAGCCTGCCAAAAAGGGCCGACAGGATATGATCTAATGTCCCACGTGTTTCTGGATTAGGCCTCTTTTTCAACAAGCCCACCTCCTGCTAGACACAGTGTGTGAACATCTGCTACCATTACGATGCATTAGCACGGTTCACTGAACTTCAGATTTACATGCACAAGAGTTTTGGGATGATTCGTCACCATGGGTAGGCCAACAAAAAATGTATTTGTTTTTGTCTGTTTTATTTTTCTACTTTCACACCTCATTTCTTACCTTCTGCTTCTGATAAAAAAAAACGATTTTAACATTCTCCGTGTGAGTCACCATTAAAGCTTCATTTCTCATCTCATCTACCACAGTTGATTTTGTTTTTTGTGTTGAGGGCATTAGAATAAAACGGCTCAAAAAAACAAAGAAAATCCACACTGCCCTACAAAGCCAAAATGTATTAATTACAGTATATGATCAAAAATCACTTTTTGAAGTCTGTACCATATAAAAAATTATTATACAATAGAAATGTTTAAAGTCTGACATACTGAAGTTCGACATTTCGCGAAATATGCTTATTCATTTTTTTGCCAAGTTATAAGAGGATCAATACCACTTTTATGTCTGTACAGTACATATGAAGAGACAGTTAGCTTCGCATTACGACTGGAAACGGGGAAACAGCTAGCCTGGCTTTGTCCAAAGGTAACAAATGTGGCCTACCAGCCTACCTCTAAGGGTGCTTTCACACCTGTAGTTCGGTGGTCTCGGTGCAGTTCGGGGGTGAAGTTGCAACACTGTTGCATTTTTCATTTGGTTCGGTTTGTGTTCACACTGTACTTTGTCAAGTGGACCAAACATTGCAAACAAATGTCACACGGTCGAAACGGTCGCTTGTCTATCGGACAAAATATCAGAGTGAAACTCGCCGACACTTCCTGATCTCAGAAATAATGGAGCAACACCAAATTTATGTGGTCTTGGGTTTTCTGGTTTTGCTTTGGTGTTTCCATCAATCAAATGATTGATACGAGAAGGCGAACAATATGAGCAGCTGACAGGACAGCGAGTGAGAAGGAGAAGGCGGGCCCTGATGAGAGAGAGAGGGATTATGATGTGTTGTCCGTGTTACACAGACGACGAGCGAGGTATGGTCATAATAAGTTATGGATATGAAAGTTATCATCCGTCATGCACTGTTTTTTGGTTCACTTCCTATATTTGAGTCAGATCGCGTTCTCACCTGTAGCGAACCGAACTCTGGTGCACTTGGAAGTGAACTGAGACCCCCGTTTTCAGGCGGACCAGAGTTCGGTTGTTTGGTCCACACCAGAGTTTGAATGAACTTTCACATCACCCCAAACGAACCGGACTATTCGACAAAACACTCCAGGGTTCGATTAAAAGCACCCTAAAGCTCACTTATTAACATGCTATATCTCGTTTGTTCAATCTGTACCAAAAATGAAAAGTAAAAACAGCAAGCTGTGGTTTTACGGGGGGTTATGTGCAGCTATTTCTTGGCCAGGAGCAGTGACTTCCTGGACACTCTACTGATTGCCTCGCCACCTCACTGTGACAACAGGCTAGCTGCTTCCAATCTTTAAGCTAAGCTAGGCTAACCAGCTGCTGGCTGTAATATTCAACGTTACTGCACTGTAGCTCAGTCTCGGCAATAACGTGAATAGCGTATTTTCAATAATATCAAACTATTCCTTTAATTTCCATGGAAACAGCACAAAAAACTTTGCAGTAACTTCCAAATGCACTTACTGCACTCTGCCACGGTCAACAGCAAACGCAAGAGCGCCATATCAAGTGAAAGCTAAAGTGTGGTGTGAAAGCTAAAAACTACTGACTCTTCACTAGCTGTTATCCAGGCAGAGAGCAGTGTCTACATTTTTTTCTGTATTTTATGCGTTGTATTGGTAAAATAATACGTCTAAAATGCTTTAATTGGCTGTAAACTGTGTAACAGATACAAAGCTTATAATGCCTTGGTTTTAACGGCTTCTGTAGGTATCACAATAATATTTAACTGTTAATTCTTTGGATGTTTTCAGGGAAAGGCTACGTAGTCTGTCACTAGTCATGAGAGAAATGCTGAAAGTGTTCATTTGTTACAGTTGAAAAAAGTAAAAGAAAAAATGGTATGTATTGATGTAACAGAAACTTCTGTACGCTCTCTCCATTACGAACAGGGATGTGAAAGGTGCCTTTAATCTCGCACAGCATACAAGGTGAGTGATTCACTAAGATCACCTCAGAGACATCTACACAATCTGTTCCTTCACCAGTAATTCCTACAGTTATCTATCTCGTTTTATAAGAGTCTGAAATTTGAAACAGGATAAAATGTTTTTATCAAGTGCATCTGGACTTACTCAATACTGAGCTATCGCAGTGAATCTTCCAGAAGTGGCCTCTAGTATTTTTTCCTAGAATATAAATCTGCCTCTTGAAGCCATTTGTGCTGGAACTGCAGCCACCGCGTGCAGACAAGAATGAAGACGGTGATGAATGCTTGGACTGGGGTGGAAGATACTTGGTCTCTTGCGGTTGGAGAGTCTGATGGGGCTTTGGGAGTTTCACTCACTGATCACATGCCTGCTGAGCTGCTGTTTTCAGGCTGAGAGAGAGACAGACCTCGGTTTGTAGCCTCGTATCCCCTCCTGAAATGGGAGAAAACACACTCCGATCCATGCTCTCGTTATTACTCATCATACTGTTGGCAGGCTGTTTTCCCCTCAGCGGAGCTCTGGTCACTGCTACATGTTTTTAATAAGTTTCCACTGTTTCAGTGGAACATGTTCAGACAACTTGCTCAAAGCAATGGCTCTTCCAACAGATTCATTTTACAACAGTTTTGCAGGTTGCAGGTTCTTATGTTTCATGTCATTCTCCAGGACAGCAGAACAGCAGGGATCATGTGAGCTATTACAGAGATCAGTAGGGAATCTTGATCTTGAATCTTGACCTCTTGATCTCTATTTTTTAGGAGAAAACGAGTGCATACCTTCACTTCTGCTGCTGCTGTGTTAAAGCACAGACACATAGTCCAAAAGCCCCAGTATGAAAATGTTTTGTTTACAGTTTTTATCAATTACAGCTGGGATATTGCCTGCTCTCTTTGCACACAGCTGTCAGCCTTTTTTTTAAACAAATACTTTTCATCTTTTACTTGAACAAACTATTTTCCGCCGAGCATTGCTCCTTAAAGAGCAGCTATCTCACATACCATAAAACAAGGCTTGAAGTCCCATCCAGTGTGTCTTTGTAATGTAAAAAGTGTCCAATAAAGCTTCTCAGCTGCTGCTCTCTTGGCCATCACTGTTAAACCAACCCTGCTAATCCCAGAAGTGTCTCACAGTTTATGTACTTCAATGCTTCCTCATTTCTGTTTCCTTTTAGATGTTGTATGTTGATGTATTGTTCAATAAAAAAAATCATCATGCAGCATGCAGTCTATAGGTTTGTCAAATATATGATAAGCTGGGAGACGCTGTTTTTTCCTGCTTGGTTGCATGGATGGAGAGATGTTTATTTGGTGGTTATGACTGCTCCAAACTACGCAGTTCATCTTCTGCTTGTTCCAAACAAACCCCTGGGCTTTTGGAAACGTACTGCACATCTTGCATCAGATAATCACTTCCCAGGACAGTAATGATCCGTGTACAAGCTGAATCACTGCTGTGTTACATCACTCATAGAAAGTAGTAAACATTTCATTCAGGTCAGGGCCACGGTGACAACAGAGCAAGCAGAGACATCATGGCAGATAATTTAAGGCCTTAATGCAAAAAATATCACAGCACATTAAACGCTATTAAAGCGGCACGCCACTGATTTAGTTTTGAATTTCCAGAACATTGGAAGACTTAAAAAAAAAAACTATTCAAAAAGAATGGTAAAAATTGATCCAATATTTCCCAAAATGCAACTGTCATAGCATCTTCTGATAGAACCTCCCTTCACACCCACGTCTTTAAAATTCCTAGATTGCACTACAGCCTTTCTGTTATAATTTGTCGTCTCCAAGCCCAAGCCAAGATAACCCCGATGACATCACTGTGACATCATCAGGGTTATTTTCCCAGACTTCCTCCAGAGCCGCAGAACATATTATACAACTGTTTTTACAGGCTGAGTAGTAGAACTCTCCATGGGAAGTTAAGTGAACTTCATGTGTAAAATTGGTGGAGTTCCCCTTTAAGTACTTACTTTGGGGAGAAAAAGTGGACGGATGATCAAGGAAAATGTCATTTAAAGTATTTAAATTCAGCTTGTTTGCATTTCACATTAAGATGAGATCATTTGTGACCTTATTCTACTTGTTAAGCATGTTTTAAATAAAGGTTTGATGCCCAACATTTTTAATCAAATTCAATGGTAACACAATATGTGAAAGTTCTGAAATCTCTTACATACACAAAAGCAGTCATGACCAATGAAATAAGCCCAGTGCGACTACAGAGTAAGACCCAGAAAACTACAAGAGCCAAGCCAAAGCTGCAGTGGAATCTGGGTCAGAGTTAGTTAACAGATTTGTCTTTTCGCCATGCTCCTCCATTTACAAAGGAAAAACTACAGCGTGGCAGTCTGGAACCAGGTCGCTGCAGCGTTGGAAAAGTGCAAGGTCCTCCAAAAGGGAAACATTCGCAGGCCCAGCCAACTTGACAGTGACATCCAAGTACTGTCGCGTCTGAACAGAGGGCCATTATTGTGGAAGGTCACATTAATATGCCCTCAAACAGGACCCCTAAATTTGCGCAGGAGTAATTTGCCTGTGTTAATATTTTGTGGAGCCAGGAGGAGTGTGATCATGTGAGTTTAACGTCTACCCTTCACACTGAGTAAACACTGAAGCTTATGTTAGGACATCTGGCCAGTATTTCCATTTTAACATCCATAAACTCACCATTAGCATTTGATCATAAAAGTCAAGAAGGCTTCATCTTAAAAAACAGCACTCGCATGTTGTTTCGGGAAGTCTAGTTTTATGTGCCATTTCACAGATGAACTGTTCTGGCTTTTTTTGTTTATGTCTGCAAAATGATTAGAAACATGAAGTCAGTGGCGTTAGTCAAGGGTGTGTGCGAAATACAATTTCAGACCCAAGTCATGACCACCCAATGGATGTTGCAGCTAAGAATTTTATTTAGTAGAAATCTTTTAGGGATTCATACAATAATGACAGCAATGCAGAAAATTACAACCCCCTCTGTTAAAACGTTGGGCGGCCACAGTGAAAAACATTTCTATGTTGTTGGCTAAAAACCTTAGAGCAATCTGCAAGTCTGAGAGGAGGAGGCACTTAAGACTGTTGTGTCCATGATTGTGGAAAATGACATCAATCTGCTCTACTCAAAACATTTCCAGACATAATACACTCAAAGAAAGTTTTCATTAGCAACGTACCTTGGAAAGTTATTGAAAACTGGACATAAACTGCATTAGTAGGGAGCACCTGTCTCTACTCCAGTGTACTGACAGTATTATCATGAGAGGGACTTGATTAGAGAATGAATTATCTGTCCATCTATCTCCAGTTAGATTGGCAGGGCTGCTGACTAATCCCCTGGTCGGTCAGTGAGGTCGCTAGTAGGAAAAGTGGTTCAGTCCGGTAACATTTATCTGAAACCTTGCTGTGAAATTCTTCACGGTTAACTCTACTCAGTGTTCAGAGGTGTAGTTACAGCTCGCTCCGACGTCTCATCTACAGCTTGGCTTTGCCTGGCTGCAGCTGCAGGCTTTGAAGCTTCATGGCCAGTCCCATGTTCCCTGTGATCTTGAGCTTGCCCTGGAAAAACGCCTGTGAATCAGAAAGGGTGAAAAACGTCATCCAGACAATTCTGAATCTGAAGAACGGTTCAATCTGTATTGGAGAGAACTACATGCTGCTGGTTTTAAGAGTTACCGTGAGAGATTAACTCAACCCAGGAAAAGTGGGGCAACGGCAACAACAGCTTATGAAATGGCAGGAAACTGCATGGCACACAGACACAGAGTGGGTAGAGTCAGAGAAATGAATGTTAGTGGACTGTGGTGCATAAAAAGAGAAAAGGTAAATCAGATCAGGAGGTAATAATTTGACCACTCGGAGTGAGCAGAAATTCTTAGAATATTAACTCAGTTGTCAGAGGAAAAGCTTTTTCATGTGAGTTTATGACAGAAATGGAAGAAGTGAAATGATCAAATTCGCTCGTGCATTGAAAGCATCATGCAGAATGCCAACCTGTCCAAATTTATAAATGATGGGGGATAAAGCAGCGAAAAAACTCTTGACTGTGCTCTTGGAGCATGCACAGCTATCCTTCACGACACAAGCACCGTGCAGTGACGGCTTTTCTGGAGACTCCTGATACATGTACAGTAATCACTATAAATGGCCGTGCACTGATGGCAGATAAGTGTGTCATCACTCTTCCAGCACAGTTGAAGGAACTAGCGGACACACATTTCTCTAAGATTGTACCTTGTGATTATATGTGACAAATAAACTTGAACTTGAACAAATGACCTTGGTGGGGCTCGTGATTAACTGCTTTTTGTTGGAAAACATTTCTGTACATATGAAAAAGGAGCTGAGAATTTAAAGATGATAAAGGTTTAATTAATTCCTCACTGACAAATTATGTACTGCAAAAAGAGAAGTGGAGACCTCTGTTTTGGCATCACAAGAGTCAAAACTAAATACCAGAAATACAATTTGACTCTGACTAAAATCATTATTTTGAACCTTATGGTGTTTATATGAGACTCGTCTCGAAATAATTTTTCTTACTGCTACAAATCCCATGAAAAGACCAAAACCAACAACACTCAATACTTTCCAACTTCCCCAACCTGTTTGTGGCTGTCAGCGTATGTGTTCCTGCTGAAGACAAACATCCTTAAAAACTGCCACAAATATATAGTTTATTTAGTTTTTAAAAGGCAGACTCATTTCATAAAACAGCTGTAGTTTTTAGCAATGTTACTCAAACAGATGTAAACAGTGCATTTGTTGGGCACTATTTTCAGCTGCGGATTAATCCACTTGGTGTTCTAGTGAGTATTTCCAGCAGCATGAAGTTGCATATGGGATTGAGTCAAAATAATCTACAGTGTGTGTGTGTGTGTGTTCATGGTGATGAAGGAACATGTCACCCAGTACAACAGTGTGGCTCACTGATGTGCTTTTAACAGCTTTTGGACAGCAGTGAAGCTCTAGTGAAGGCACAGAGAAAGAAGACTTACCAGGCTTTGATACACAACACAATACTTGTTAGTAGGATCATACCATGGTTGGTTTTGGTATTTTCCTGGGATTTGCTGACAATAAGAAAAACACAGAATCTTGCCGGACTTATTAAACACTAAGCACACGTTTCTACTGATATGTCAGAGAATATCGGATGCTGAAAGAGGCTGACATGTCATTTTATATTTCAAAGTCAGACATGAAATAAATCTCAATAAATTTATTGTCAGGTCTCTCTCCTATTTAGGCATGCAGGAAATCTGTATTATGTTTTCACCCTCCACGACAACGACTTTATGACCTCTGGTCTGAGGGCAGTAAGTTGGCACAATCAGCCACTAATGACGCAGCACAGTGTTTCCTCTTAGTTTCATGGCGGCGCTAACAAAATATCCTGTTAGTATCACATCCAACTGGCAAATCGGTATCGGAAAAGGAAAAAATGGTATCGGAACATCTCTACTTTGGATGGCAGTAGAGGAGGTCGTACCAGACTCTGGTTCAAAAGGAGTTTAGCTGATATCGCTAAGTCGCTCTGCCTTCCATTTTCATCACTCCTCGCTGTTTCCAGCTGCCGCGCAGTCCCTGCGTTGCTCTGTGTACAATGACGCAGCTAAAAAAAGTGCAGTGATTCCCTCGAGATGAGATTCGACTCGGGCGCATCTCGACTGACGTTCAGGAGGCAGCCCTCACAAATATATTCTGAAGTTCAACTGAAGCTAATGTGAGGATTCAGCTGTCTGAGACAAATCAAAAGTGTATCTTCCAAAGTTACAGTGTTACAATAGTTTTCGCAGAAGAATGCATTTTTGCACAGATTTGTGGATTCTGTTCCCCATCACTTGTATCGCTTTAAGAAGGGATCTCTTAATGGCCAATAATGAGACATATGAGCACGTGAGTGTTGTTTCAAGAAAGACTTGAAAAAATGTGAATCTATCCTTGAAGACAAAGTCAGTATTGCATCAATATTAACTTTGAGTAAATTAAATATAGGCATTGTACATTCATTAGTGTATTTCACGTTTCAGAGACACGAGCTGCTCTGGCAAAAACAGGCCCGGTGCGTAAAGATAACAGAGAGGAGTTAAGAGCTTCACATGAGCCGTGGGCAAAACACTCGGGATGTGCCACCAGTAGACATCGACAGACCATTCTGGCAGCCACAATACAGCCGGAACACGACACAGCCGCATCCATAAAGTTCAACGGCACACTTGTGCCTTCTCTGAATCCGAATCATCAGCAGTACTACATGCAAACGAGACTGAATACTCACAGTCTGTGGGTTCATCTTCCCTGTCATCAAGGACAACAAGTCTGTATCCGACATGGAAATGGTGCAATCTGCTTTCTTAGCTGCAGGGCAGAGACACAGGAACTAAACTTAATTAAAAAATAGGAACACACATCTCAGCAATATTTATTCAGTGAAGGTATTGTAAAAGTCTAATAAATTTACACACAGATCAAGCAGATAAACAGTCCTTGAACTTTAAACTGCATTTCCACCCATAATTGAATATTAACACGATTACATATCACTACAGGTTTCCACTGTTATATGAGACAACAGAAAGCCCTGCTGCTGTTTTCCAGGCCCTTGAGTATTCTTACCCGTGTCATTGTGAACACAGCCTTTGCCGTTCTTCACATCCACAAACCAAGTTGCCTCCTGTCCATTTGGGCCATCCTTTACTTTGAAGGCAAACACTCCCCCGATCTTTTTCACAAACTGCTCCCCTTCCTGTTCAAAGTACACAGAGACTTTACATACAGTAAACTATACAGAATCTCTATTAAATGTGAATTAAGTTCTCACTACCTACATTTACAAGCTCATGGCAGTCACTACATGTCTTAACTAGGTACGCCATATACTACTGTTGTCTTTTCAGGAAAAGTTATGCTACACAGAAATACCATCATTTCATATGTGAGTAACACTATACATATTCTAGGACACTTTTTACGCAAAACATTTCACAAAATTTGAAATCGTTTCATTTTTTTGTCTATATAGCCACAGGTTTTCAACACACAGTAAATATCTGTATATGAATGCATAGAGGAGTGTTAGTGGTTCATGGATATAAGAACCATGTTGATGGGTTATTCTGAGCCTAAGTAATGGCAGAAAATGTACAAATTAAAGCAAATTTTCATGGATTTCAATTGTGATGTTAAGTTTTGACGCCTCAGTTTCCATGTTTTGGGTGTAAACAGTAGATATAATGTAGCCACAGAGTCAGTGAATCAGCTGTAGGCTACACCTGAGCCTTGTTTTTTAAGACAAAATATGTTAAAATTTTTACTGACTCTGCATCATGCATGAAAATGCATGGAATGATGATGATTGTGAGGGATCACCTGAAATTATAAGGACATACTTTTTCACAAGATTTTCTGATTATCTTCATCTCTGAAATACAAATTTGTGCTGATTTTCTGATGCAAAGCGTGCCGATTGGGTCCTAATGGGGTTTCAGATACTTAAATTTGTTAGAAATTCTATAATACATTTCCAATTTCCACTATAACTATATAGATACATATGGAGATACATTTAGTCCTGAAAGCATTATCAAAGCAATTCAGGGCAAGGACCCTTTAAACTGTTCCTCATTTAGACCTATAAGTCTCCTGGACCACGGTTATAAGATTATTTAGTTATTAGCAAAAAGACTTGAATCTATTCTGTCTAAATCAATTAATCCGAAGGCATTATAAAAGGGAGATAATATAAGGAGACTCTGAATGTAAGAAATTATTTGAACACCTTTCGAAAGCCTTCTCTGTTTCTATCTTTAGATGCGGAGAAGGCTTTTGACAGGGTGGAATTGATTTTTCTTTTCTCCGTTCCACATAGATTTAATGTGGACTGTAATTTTATTGAATAGATCAAATTAATTTGTTCAAGGTTATTATATTATTTATTTAAGTCCTAAAGCAGCAGTTATCATTAATGGTGCGAATACCACAAATACACCTCTCCCTTCAGTGCTCCTTCAAACTTGCGCGAGTAACTCACAGCATTAGTTTGTCCTGTGCACGAGCACGAGTTGTTACATATTATACTGAAGTGTTTAATGGAAACGCGGCTAAAGCGTCTGTATTTGACGACCTGGGTTGGAGGCTCTACCTGAGCTGCTCTGTTTGTTTCCTGTTTACAGAGCCAGGGCTGTGTATGAACACCAGACTTTTTTGTCAGCACACACACAAAACGGAAAGTTAGCAGACTGTGAGGAGATATTCACTGAATTTGACAAAAACGGTTTTAGATTAGAATCGTAGACTACATCTTTAACATCAATCAATGTACGCAAATGAACAAATCGGGAATAAAAAAAATTGTTGTTTCATTAAAACACGCATGTCTAACACAGATTTTTTTTTAAATATCTACAAATTCAGAATATTGTCTGTTCACTCACCAAAGAAAATAAGTTGAGTTTTGGATTGACTGAAGTAGAGGATATATTAATGTCCTCAATTACAATTAAAGGTAAAATTAGTGACTTGTATGATATTCTATCTAAAGGAGGTCACTCATCTTTCCTAACTATTAAAGATATCTAGGAATGGTTTTAGATGAAAATACCTGGCTAAACATTTATGAAAGAATACATTTCCTATTTACAAGTGACAAAATCAAGGAAGCTAATTTTAAGTTTATCCATAAATTCTATCTCACTCCTATAAAGATGCATAAGATGCATCCAGAGATAATTCACCAAACTGTCCTAGATGTAAAATTAAAGAAGGAACATTTACGCAGCTGTTTTGCTATTGAAAAGTTTCTGGAATTTGATTCACTCCTTTACTAAATCAGTTTTGGAAATAGAATTTGATTTAAACCTTTGTTCCTATTTATTAAACAATATGCCCGATTTTCAATTAGATCTAAAATAAATGCAGAGTATTAATTACTATAATTAGGGATGTCCCGATCTGATCTCAAAGACTCGGTATCGAGACCGATCAAGCCATTTTTAAGTGATCGGTATCGGCTATATTGAGCGCGATCTAAGCCCGATCCTTTGTTTATGTCAGCTGTCACACAGGTGTTTTTACTCGCGAAGCTTCATGCACAGCAACGCAATGAGTGTAGCCGTCGTCAACTCTCCGTCTCTCCTCCACTCCGCTGAGCTCCACGTGTGTGTTGCCTCCGACATACTTTCCACGGATTGTTTTGTTTCTCTCATACACAACCTGTGTGTGCGTGTATGCGTACATGCATGTGTACGTGTGTATGTGTGTGTGTGTGCCCAAGTAAAAAACAAGTATATTTTTCTCTACTGAAAGTATACTGTTGGTATAATAAGTGTGTTAAAGGTATATTTCTACACATATGTGCTCTTCTGAGCAATGTATCTTTGGTGCTTCATTACATTTCAGATGCTGTAAGTGTAATTTAAGTGTACTCAAGTACACACCTGAGATGTTTACGAAACCTAGGTTGTACTTCAGTAAATCTATTAAAAGTGTCCTATTTTCATAGGCAAAAGTATCCAAGAACACATCAATAAATTACATTATATTTGAGCACATCTTGAGTACAACTCTAAACACATGAAGTAAGTAAGTACAATTTGAGTGTTTTCAATTTAACACAGCTTTAGTGTACCTTCTGGATACATAAGAGGTATATAAAGTGCGGTTTCAGAAAATATACTCAAGTACACTTTTTTGTTGTTCTTGTTTTGTTTTGTCTACTTGGGCGTATGGGGCTGGAGGGAAGGGATTGGGAATATGAGGATACTCAGTCTACTGTTATGTATGTTTACCCACTGCTGCTGGTTATTGTACACTCTTGGGAAATAAAAAGATGCTGTAAAAAAACAAAAAACAAACAAGTGTTTATGGAGATCACTCAACAGCTGAATATACATCAAATAACAAAGGTAGGGAATATGACCATAAATCTGTCTAAATTGGGATCCGAATAGAAACAGAAACAGAAAAATCCTCTTCCCTCTCAACATTTAACTAATATGGAAATACAAAAGTGGGACAACAGATTCTCTTACTAAAGATAAGCTCCTCTTCTAAAATTTGAAATCTGTTTGTCTGATCAGTTGCCGGAGATATTACACTAAACCATGTCTCTAAGTATCCAGACTGCTCCCCTGTTGCCATTATCTCATTGATGACAAATCCCATTCATTACATAGACAGCACTGTCAGCGAGCTTGAGATGAATCTGGTATGATTGAGGTCACACAAAGGTAACTGCTTAAAACACTGAGTTCTGGAGGAAACCATTTATCTGATTGAGTCAACATAAGCTTGAAATTATTTTTTGTGCTATGAAAGGAAAGTCTGCGAAGTGATCCAAATGTGCCACCATGAGGCTAAAGGCCCATATAGCGGTAGGGCACAGACCTAGAAACACTGACTAGATGGACTAAGGACATTTTTATGTGTACTACATATTAATTAAACCAAAACTACTGAACTACCTTTGTTAAAGAACCACTGAAATAAAAGTCTCAGAGAATACACACATAAAGTCACAGGTCTGCAATAAACAACACAGACAGTATTGTAAGTCATGTAATCACCTGCTGGAGCTTCTTGTTGATTTCCTGGAACACAGCATGCGCCTTGAAGCCCTCCAGTCCGTCACTGGCACTGGTGTTAATGGCTTGAGCCCTTGACAGAGTGAAGGCATAGACAAAGTAGCCTAAGGTTAGCAAGAAGTGATGAAAACACAGCACAGAAAAAGTACATGGTTGCCAAAGACAAAACAATGACTGATCAAACATTCAATTTGATACTTATTTGTGGGAGAGAAGTTGTTCTTTTGTGTGGACCAGTGTTTTCACCCTTATCAGTTTCATATTAAAACATGTGAATACCACCCACTAGTCTCCAACTCTGAGGTGCCACATGACACAAAGCCCGCACAGTTATCACTTTCACTAATTGACCGAGGTCCATCACGACTGTGGCCTCCACGTTTGACACCTTCACTGCCTGGTTAACTGTCGGTGTGTCTACACATCGACACGGCCACTTCCTGTTTTGTGAATGAAGCTGCACAACACCGACTGTGCTGGTAGCGAGAGTCCACAAACAGCGGTGGATGGGAGGGGGAAGAGGAGGAGGATAGCGCCAAGCTACCCTTTCATGAATGTAGTATCACAGTTTTACGGAAACAGGTCAAACTACACAATTATGTGCTAACTAATTATGATGTAACTAACACGCTAGCACGCTAGCTGAAGCCTTGTAGTGGGCTAATATACCACAAAGCTAAAGTTAAGTGACTTCAACATACGCTAACGGAGCTGTTAGTTTGACATTCAGTAGCTAACTTAGTGTAACGTTCATGTTAACCGGGTGACCTCAAGGAAATGTGCAAAAAACATGCGACTAAACGTGTCACCCTTGTACCGTACGATACTCAGTAGCTTAGCTCTTACCGTGAGGTCTGTATTTCAGGCATTTTGCTGTAACGTTAGCTTGGTGAACAAACAGTGGCTCAGCTTTAACAGACCCAGTGGTGTAGTCAGCTTGTGCCTGGCTTGCTGTTTGCTAACTGCACTTCCTGGTTTCTTCCTATTTTCCCGGATCTTCAGACTCGACGCGTCGATGTCAGAGAGCCCAGAGTGACTGAGTGAGCTGTGAACAGCAACACAACTTGGAAAATAGTCCGACTACATTATATCATGCACTATAAAAGTAACCTGTAAGGTCTCTTACTGTTACTGCATAACACAACATACACAACTAACAATTCTGCTAACCACGCTGCTGTGTTTTACATTGTTGAATGCATTGTTTTCTGTCTTTCCCGGCAGCCATTGGTTTCCATTCATCTCTGTGTGGTATGAAAATCAATAAACAAACTTGCTTGACTTGTGTAATCCATCACAGTAAACACCACAGTGCTTTAATTTTTGTGAGGTTAAGTTTTCAAATCGCATTTAAACTGCATTACCACACAACTCTAATGTAACACAGACAGATAGTAATGTGGACCTGATGTGTACTGTGATGGATCACATAACTCAAGTACGTTTTCGGAGTCTGCTCAGTGATTTTTACACTGTGCAGAAATGAAAAGAAAACCGACAGAAGTCTGGAAGTGTAGAAACAATAAAAATAAAAAAAAACATGCATTCAACAATTGTATTGAAGGAGCTAAAACTTGCAAAGACACTGGTATGGTCCTTAAAGAGGCAGGAGAAGTGCTGACTTAATTTCTGTGCTCATTTCACAGCATCTTTGTGAAAAAAGCATAAAATGCTTCCTATGCACTCCAGTGTGTAACTTATATTACCCACGGTTATATATTATACACTATATAGCTATTACTGCATTACAGTCAAATAACTGATAGAAAAACACACAACTGTAAATTACTACCACATGTTCCTACAATGTTCTGTCGAATCATTATAAATGAAACAGACAAAAGTGTCACATTTCACTAGGAAGTGGAGGAGAGTCCTCGTCTAATGGTCCTGCCTCAGCCATGACTGAGAACAGAAGAGTGACCTGGTTGTGCAAAAGGATTTGTGTCTTTCCTGTTTCTGCACATTTCTATTCCGAATACACACCGACTGATTGTCAAAGATAATAAGGTACCTTCCAGGCTTCTTGCCAAAGTCTGGGCTACTGTGTCTTTGATTTAAACATACTGAGTACTGACTGAGAACAACTGAGTACAGGCTGAGAAATATGATGGTGTTATAGAGAGAGATAAGCATACATGTCAACATGTGCATTCAAATGTTGCCAACTGCAGATCAGCAGCCACTCCATGTGATTTTAGTGTGAGTTGGATATAAATATACAAGTTGAAGATACAGTGACAGATGCATTGTTAGGAATAACTGCTGGATATCATACAATCAGGCAGCATGATGAGAGACAATTTAAATGTGCAGAGTGCTGCTGTCTATGTACCGTATGCAAAGAGGGCAGGCCAGCAAATGACACTGCATCTTACACAGCATGAGTGGAGGCAAACATCAGAAAATCTCATCAGTGTAATGGAGGCAGTGAACCATCACCCTCGATGCTTTTGTAGAGCAGGGAGGCTGGGGGGGAGGAAGCTTTCAGAGAGGCTGGCGCGTGGGGGACAGCTCAAGACCAAGCACCCAACTCACGCTGGCTTGGTCACCCTCTCACCCATTACAAGTGATAGGCTCAACATTTACCAAGCCATGGGAAGCCAGGTGATGCTGTCCTATTATAAGATTGTGTCATGGTCTTTTTTTCTGTAGTCGATGTGTGGGGTTTCAGCTCAGACCTCACAGCACGGTGAACTAAAGGCCAGAACAACCACCAATCAGGAGGACACTGCACTCTGCTGGCCAGAAGACCACATAATAACATGTTGGAAATGGCTGGTTCACAACACGTGAGCCTTCAGCAAAAGTTCACTTTTCCTGCACAATACATCAAAACATGTTGTAAATGTTAAGGTTTGAGCTTGTAAATGTGCTTTTTAAATGTTACACTGTATGTTTGAGATTTCACATGTGCTATGTTGGCACTTAATGGCCTATTGGATACTGCCTGAACTCAAAGAATTGTAATTATTACGTAAAAATACGGTAAACTCAACTGAGACACTAATTAAATCTGAGGAAAAATACCCTACTGTTTCAGCTCACCTCTGTAAAATACTTCACATCTGAGGGGTAATTATGCCTACTGTCTCAATGACAGTGGGTTTCTGTGGCTTGCATTTTGAATGACAGTGAATTATGAGTTTAATCAGATTCAATTAGGGACCTTTTACACTGGGATGAAATGTTTCACATGTGATAAAATGCATCAGTTTCACCCACAGAATGGAGGTAATGCACACTGTTGTTACACTCTTTAGTTTGGGCCATGGATGCTTAAAATTGTGTTGTTTGTATAGCCTGACTGATACTGAATATTTGAGGCTGACACCTATATCAATGTTTCAGACTTTCAAAAATTTGATAATCGGATATGATATTAATTTTTTAATACAAACACATAAACCCCTATTTTTTTTATAAGGATCTCTCTCTCTGGTTTATTTACTACTACCTTTCTTTATCTTAGTTTGATTTATTTTACATTGTAATACTGGAGTCATGCCTTCTTGTATCTGTAAAGTTAGGATGCATGCATTACTGTTAAAGTCTATGTTGTGCCAATATTTTTTAATTCACAATAAAGATGAAAATGCAGTGATGATGTAGATAAAGCTGTCATCTTAGGCTTACATGTTGTACAGTCTCTATGAATAAACAGAGCAGGTGTTTGTTACAAATAAGTAAATCCTGTTTCACTGTAGTTTTCCATGTATTATGTGGAGAGACTGTATAATCACCTGTGTTGCGGACCTGACTCTCACTTCCAACACTCGTCGGGAGAGGAGGTCGTCTAAGTCACGTGACAAGTTTTGCCGGTCAAACTTCCTGTTGTCAATTCAGTTCTTGTCAATTGTTTGTTTTTTTGCTCTCACGTAACATTTATCTGTTTTTGCAACAAGTCTGCAGTGGAACTTGTATGTAGGCACATATTTGGCTAAACGCACCCCGAGTGTCAGACTGATCCGGAAACAAACCGGTCAGCTAAGGCAATTTGTCTGCTAATGCTAGTCGCCAATGTTAGCTAGCTCCCGTATTTACCTGGAGTGACCGCTGTGACACGGATGTATGTTTAGATTTTGCTTTTGTCCATCAGCTTCAGCCGGTGAGCTTTACGTCGATAAACCCCCCAGTAGGTATTCAGTTTGCTAACTAGCACCATGGCCAAGCTGCTGTCACTGCAGTGCGTCGTCTCTCTGAGGAGACCTGGAAGCCTCATTCATTTAAGAAGCGCTGCTCTGGGCACCGACAAGAGAAACTACAGCAGCAGGAAGGAGGCTTCAACCGAGTATTTGCACCACAGTGTCGTACCATCGATGCACTACCAGAAGAGTTTACCCAGGTAGGAAGCTAAAGGTGGAATTGGTCAGTATATATAATAATATATGGTTTTAATTCACAATACCGTTGGTCTAATATGAATCTAAACCAGCTTGGAACTGTCAGGTGGGTGTAGCAAGGTGTTGTAAGTTAAAGAAGGTGACCCATTAAGCTTTTAGATGAATGTGGGTGAAAGTGCACAATTGATTTTTGATCGATGACCACTAGGGGGCCGTGACATGACTGACATCTGCTGGCATCTTACATGTACTGAACTCATTTTTATCTTTGATTACTCCTTTTTGTTATTGTTCAGACTCCCCATACCAAAACTGGAGGATACTATCAAGAGGTATTTAGCTGCCCAGAGGCCTCTGCTGGATGATGACCAGTTCGGGTAAGTTTTCATAAGGAATTGAACCTTTTAATTTCATTATTTGATACTTACTAATCAATACTATACTATACTAATAACTATTTAAATCTTATCTGCAATAATCTTTGTTGTGGTCCTCAGAACCACAGAGAAACTTGCACAGGATTTCCAGAATGGCGCGGGAAAACAGCTGCATGAGGAACTGGTCGCTCAGGACAAAAACAATAAGCACACAAGCTACATCTCAGGTGAGTTTGTCATTCTGACGATTACCGACCTGAAATTGAGGAAGACAACTGCACATGGTGACTAATGAATCTGGCTGAATAACCTCTTGTCTTACAGGACCGTGGTTTGACATGTATCTTTCTGCACGCGACTCTGTGGTGCTGAACTTCAACCCCTTCATGTCCTTCAACCCTGACCCTAAGACAGAGTACAATGACCAGCTTGTGCGGGCGACCAATATGGTGTCTTCAGCGGTGCGCTTCATGAAAACACTGCGAGCTGGAATACTGGAGCCAGAGGTTTTCCACCTCAACCCGGCAAAGAGTGACACAGACCGCTTCAAAAAGCTCATCCGCTGGGTCCCGTCCTCACTGTCTTGGTATGGAGCCTACATGGTGAATGCTTACCCACTGGACATGTCCCAGTACTTTCGCCTCTTCAACTCAACTCGGATTCCCAAGCGCGGGCGAGATGAGCTCTTCACTGATGAGAAAGGGCGACATCTCCTGGTTATGAGGAAGGGCAACATGTATGTCTTTGACATTGTAGACAGGGACGGGAATTTGGTGAAGCCTGCAGAGATCCAGTCCCACTTGAAGTACATTTTGTCCGACCCAACGCCAGCATCTGCCTTTCCTCTCGGGGTCCTGACCAGTGAGAACAGGGATGTGTGGGCCGGGCTGAGGGACAAGCTGATCGCTGCTGGAAACGCAGAGGATTTACGGATTGCTGACAGCTCCCTTTTCTGTCTCTGTCTGGACGATGAAAGCATGAGGGACCATATTCACATCTCCCACAACATGCTGCACGGTGACGGCTGCAACCGGTGGTACGACAAGTCCTTCAGCATCATTCTGACCAAAGATGGACAGGCAGCCATCAATTTTGAGCACTCCTGGGGCGACGGCGTAGCCGTGCTCCGCTTTCAGAATGAGATCTTCAAAGACACAACGGAGCAGCCACTGGTGCACCCGGGCTCTGCTGCCGCCGCTGTGGATTCAGCCTCTGCTGTGCGCAGACTGCGGTTCAACCTGGATGGCGAGCTGGAGAGTGGCATCAAAAAAGCCAAGGAGAACTTTGATTCAGCTGTATCAAAACTCACCATTGATGCCTTGGAGTTCAAGAAAGGTGGGAAGGAACAATTAAAGAAGAGCAAGTTGAGTCCAGATGCTATAGCCCAGCTGGCTTTTCAAATGGGCTTCCTGAGGCAGTATGGGCAGACAGTAGCCACATACGAGTCCTGTAGCACTGCAGCGTTCAAGCATGGCCGCACAGAGACCATCCGGCCGGCCAACATACGCACAAAACAATGTTCGCACGCCTTTGTTTGCCAGCCAGGCCAACACAGTGTGGAGCAACTACGGGCCATGCTCAGTGAATGCTCTAAATATCATGGACAGCTCACCAAGGAAGCAGCCATGGGTGTGTATAAGACGTCTTTTTACTTGCATCATTACACTGTAAGATATCCCTTCCCTGTTGGCAATTTTATAATGTGCTTTGGTCATTTATTAACAAGAAAGAATGTCTTAACTATCTCAGTTCACCATTGTGCCGTGCCCAGACCAGTTAAGTCATATCCACAGTGTGATGTGACGACAGAGGCTGAATTCACAGCTTACTGACTAAAATTTGGCTTCAAATCTGAGCTAAATATTTAAGACACAAAACCCTCTAACTGTTTCAAAATTCCCATGTTAAAGCACTATTTTATAACTTACAACTGGGATTTCACATGCATTACATGTTCAGTTGTTTAAATATTAAATGCAACTTTGCTGATACCTGTCTAGGCTGATACCTGTAACTTACCTGTAACATTTAAAGATGTCTAAAACCTAGGCTTTAGTCCAGTAATTACAGGTATCTGATTTACAAAACCTAAAATGATCGTACTTCAGATGGTACGTTTATTTGCTTTCTGTCAAGAGTCTGAATTGTGTGTGATGTTTATGCACTATATAACACTCTCAAAAATCCCCAGTGGAACAAAAACAGCTCGTAATGCAATGCTTTGCCTCTGATTTGTGTAAAAATTAGTCATGCCACACTACAGCTGTTAGTAATGTATGCAACATGTTTATAAATCTGAAATCTCAATTTATTTTATTTTCACCAGGCCAAGGTTTTGACCGTCACCTGTTTGCCCTGCGATACCTGGCCAATTCAAAGGGTCAGGCTCTGCACAGCCTGTACACAGACCCAGCTTACGCTGCCATCAACCACAACATCCTCTCTACCAGCACCCTCACCAGTCCAGCTGTGAACCTCGGTGGCTTTGCCCCGGTGGTGCCTGATGGGTTTGGTGTTGGCTACGGTGTCCATGACGACTGGATCGGCTGCAATGTGTCCAGCTACCCAGCTCGCAACGTCCACGAATTCCTGCAGTGTGTCCACAAGTCGTTAGAGGACATTTTCACCGTCCTGGAAGGAAAGCCGCTCAGCTAAGAAACAAGTCTTCTGTCAATACCAAAGAGAAAAAAAAACAATTTTTCATAACAGTGAAGGTGAGTGCGGTCATTATTCCCAGCTCCCAAATTGTTGATTAACTTCTCTGGGCAAACATGAAGAGATTGAGATGAATAATATATTTTGTACACCTTAAAAGAAACACAAGGGGAATCACAGTGCTTAAATATATTTTTTTCAGGAATGAAATGGTTAGGAATATAGGGACTTTACTATAGGTATAAAACAAGTGATCTTGTCAGTTTGACTGTGGACACAAGTCTCAACATTTATTGTATAATGAAAACCACACTAAACATCAAATACTGGAAAAATTGTTAGCTTTCCTCTCTAACTGATCCAATCCACTGGCTTTCCAAGACGTCAGTCTCATAAGTTTGTGACTGAATTTTACAGCCGTGTCTGTTCTGACAGCAGTGTACTGTAGCCTAATGTTAAGTGTTTGCTGAGTTTTTAGTTTTAGGGTTACATAATACAGTGACGGACAGGACTCTGAGCTGGTCATACTATTTATGCAGTAGGGCTTTCAGATGTACAACTTCTCTGCCATACAGATTATGGAGTAGGATTCTGTGCCTTATCAAAATGTGAATTTAACAGCATTGGCTGATTGTCACTGTAATAACTTCTATATGAACTGTAATCACTGTTTGTCATTTACAGCCTTATTGATGTAATTGAATGCATTTTGAAATAAAATTTCATTACATTTGCTCCATTATTTCATGAATGTTTGTGCAGCAAGAACATCTTCCCATTTAAAATAGCTATTTTACTAAAAAATGGTATTTCTATACTCTACAATATAATTTAAAATATAGACTATAGTTGTCATTCAAAGTTAACCCTTAGTGTTGATACCAGCAAAGCAGTAAAGGACACTTGTAATGACCTTTATACCAGTAGCTTAGTCAAAACAGTAGGTTTTTCTCATCCTTTATTTAAAATAAAAAAAACTGTTCCACCAAAAGCAAATGTACAAATGCGGTAGTACAACAACAGAAACATTAGCTAAAGCAATTAAAACGAGCAAAATCCACATTTAGATAGGCTTGATCTTGAAGTGTAGGCCGATGAGACTGAAGACGAGACATTTCAGATCTTGCACCAGGTAGTAGAACACGCGAAGACCTTCAGGGTCCCTGAAACAAAGTGCAGTTGTAAAAGTTATAACCCTTTTGTCAGTGACAAATATCCAGTGTCTACTTTCCCAACTCCTGGATATAATACTCACTTTGACTGGTTGACATCAATCAAGGAGCCGATTTTGGAAGTTGTGAATGAAATGTGCTCGTCTCCGATGACGATCTCCAGTTCCTGTGAAAATTAGGACAAAAACAGGCAAGTTATTCTCAAGGCTTCAAATACGATTTCGGTCAAATTCATCAATGCAGAATTGAGTTACTGCAGCGCCAGTGTTAACATCAAAATCTGTGACCTCTCAGACTCCATGTGATCAACGATAGAGAAAATATCAACAGGTTGACCAAATATTGAATAGTGGGATGCTCTGTATGTGCTATCAAAATTTGTGACCCCATTTAAATAACATCAGGTCATAACATGGCCACAGCTATCAAGACATGTGACCTATGGAGTCACTATTTTTAGAACAAACACAATATTATGTAACCATAGCAAAAACTTTTTCTCATGAGGTTACAAAGTCTGACCAGTCACAGAACGTGGTGCAACACCAACAGTGTTTTTTTTAAAAGTGCACTGGCACCTGTACAAATAATCAGAACTACATGAAATTACAGAACTGGAGTGAAAACAGGTTAACATGAATAATAATCTGGTCACAAACCTGTCTGCCAACTCTGTCGGGAGGCGGCCACAGTGCATCATCTTCCTTGGTGATCTCACTGTCATCAATGATCCTCTTCAGCTCCTCCATCACACTTTTGTGTACATACGCCTGAGTTGGTACAGAGAGGACAGATGAACCAGGTTAAACTTTGGAGATGTTTAGAGCCGTGCCACATATTTATACCACAGATATGATGAGACAATGGGTACATCTCAGATAACGATTACCTTTATATCATACTTTCATGTTGTGAACTGTGTTGTAACTGAGAATGAATCTCTCTACTTGGATGACCATCACTTTCAAGCCCTCTAATGAATGACCACAACACCCACCCCTAGTTTACATACAATACTGCAGGTAAGCACCAGCAGTCAAGCCTAAAGCCTGGTCACCTTATTGATATCTTGGAATTTAGTCAGAGATGTTGGGTTTATGTTTACCTGGCCATTATATATTAGAAACAATAAACTTGCCAGAATTACCAAAGAATCTCAAACAGGATGTGTACATGCTTTGGAGTACAGGAACTCCAAAAGAAAAGTATTTTTAATCATAAATTACCTCTTTCCTGATCATGACGTCATTCTTGTAGTTGCTGTTGTTTGCGTACCTCAGTTTACCTGCAAGAAAATAATCAGAGATGTGAAACAAAGCATCACCTGAAACAAAACGCATGAGTTTGTTAGTAACCCTACAGGCCACATGGCGCTTAAACACTCATAAGATATTACTTAAAACATTGCTGTGTTTATGATAAATATATTTTGCGGTATTAACTCAGTCTGAACATGAACTATTATCATTTATAAAACAGAGGAAACCAAAGAGAGAATTTGGCGCTAGCAACTGGTTTTGAGTCCGCTGCGGCCTAGTTAGCCACTGCCGGGTGGCCAGCGACGTTAGCTCAGGCGCTGGAAAGCTAACACGTCTGTATTACCGCCAAACTTAACTCACCGTCAGGTCTGAATTCAAATTCCAGGAACTCGTGTCCAAACTTCCCCTTGTGCCCAACATAATATCTCAAATAGAAGTCACTTGTTGACATCTTTACTCTCCAGAAACTTCTCTTTCTGGTGAAACCTGCGGAACAACACTTAGCTAGCAAGAGCACCCCGGAGTCTCGCCACCCATGTACGCATGCGTAAAGGATCACTGGACCCGAGTTATCCGTGCCCCGATATTTGTCTTACAGGACATCATGACTGTACTATCCCCGAAATGAAGTATTTCTCATCTGATATTCTCACATTATACTCCTTCTGCAAAAGGGCACTGAGTCCATGTATCATTTACTTTATTTTTGTATACAGTTAACTTTTGGACTCATATTGCCTCATGTGAAAGTATGGTCTTATCTCTTTAATGTGGAGTCTAACAACACTCAAAAATTACTGTCAGAAACATCACATTCACAAAGCAAGATTTCCAGCTTCTACCAAATACAACTCTGTTTTGTGTTCAACTTCAGACCTTCTGTAATTATGTTACAATTTGTTTATTTTAGTCTTTTCAGTTCTAAATGTACTTACTTATTGCCGTTTCTGGTTTTGCTCTGATATTTATATTTGCTGTTATTATTGGTTTTGAAATATTGTTTCTTTAAGTTCTTCAGTGAATAATGCTGGGGTTTGGGAAAAAGGATTTATATCTGAGAAAAGGTTCTGCCTGAAAGACCTTACCCAGGGAATACAAATCCCAAGTCTATCAGATTCGTCGCATTTTACCAACGTCATCACTTTCCGCACCAAGGACCGTTTCTAACTACAGCACACGTGCGGTTGTTATAAACCTTTACCCATGGCAGGCTCGTTTTCTCAGGAGCTCGAGGATTTGTTGAATCCGTTGCCTAAATTTGCTGATCCGGAGGATGATGATGACGAGGCCACCAAAGCCAGAGTGGTAGAAAAATTCATCGAGGACGACGATGAAGATGAGGTCGGCACCAGCGGTCTGCGGAAGCACAACACATCCGTGCTCTCAGAGACGGACAGACGGTACGTAGGGAAGGCAGTCTCTCGTAAACAGCTGCTGATGGATATTGAGGGATCTGGTGAGGATGAGGAGGAGGAGGATGATGATGATGAGGAAGGCAGCATAGGAGAGCAAGAAGATGAAGAAGAGGATTCTATGGGGGATGAAGACGCAGATGATGATGATGATGATGATGAAAATGAATTAGAAGATGATGAGGACGACAGTGATGCTAAACTGGTGTCTAAGGGCGCTGACGTGACCTTTCCTCAGAGAGTGGACTTCCACAAACTGACAGAGGGCATGGATGACCTGGGAGTCAGCGAAGATGACGACAGCGGTGAGGAGAGCGAAGGCAGCGATGAAGATGATGGCTCTGATGACGATGAGATGGAAGACGATGATGATGAGGACGATGAGGGAACTGTCCGCACATTTTCTCAAGACAAAGTAGACGAGGAGGTTGAGAAAGGGAAGGCTGTGAAGACCCAGCTGGCCCTGTGGGACCAACTGCTTGAGGGTCGAATCAAAATCCAGAAGGCTCTGGTGACCGCCAACCAGCTTCCACAGCCGCAGACCTTCCCGGAGTTCAAGAGGAGGGGTGGAGCCGAACTTGCGGGGGAGCTGAAGAACACCCACAAAGCTTTGAAAGCTCTTCAAAGATCCCTGCTGGAGCTGCACGATCAGCTGCTGTACCAGAATGCAGACACAAGGCCCATCGCTCTGGGGAAGACAGACACTCAGGGTGAAGACGAGGAGATAGACAGCGATGAGAATGAGGATGAAGCAGTGTCAGTGCAGGAGTGTGGAGCACTTAAACGAAAACTGGAGATGGCAGAGTACCCAGACTTCATGGCCAAGCGTTTTGCCGCTTTCCAGCCTTACTGTAACGCCACATTGCAAAAGTGGCATGACAAAACCAGACTGACTATGGGAAAAAGCAGCAAGGGTTTCGGGGCGTTCGACAGAAACATATTGACCCAGGTGGAGCAGGTACTGATGGACAATGAGAGGCTGGTGCGGCGCACCCAGACCCGGCGCTCAGAGTACAGAGTCCTGGGGAAGAGAGAGGCCTCTGCTCTCACCTCTGAGACCGTCTTTACAGAGGGAGAGGAGGCGGAGCAACAGCTGAAAGCAAACACACATCTAAAGGATCTGGACGAGGATATATTTGATGATGATGATTTCTACCATCAGCTGCTAAGAGAGCTGATTGAGCGCAAGACGAGCGCAGCAGACCCTAATGACCAGGTGGCTATGGGCAGGCAGTGGCTGGCCATCCAGAAACTGCGCAGTAAGATCAAGAAGAAGGTCGATACCAAAGCCAGCAAGGGGCGTAAAGTCCGATTCCACATCCACAGTAAGCTGGTCAATTTCATGGCTCCTATTGACCACAGCTCAATGAGTGACGAAGCGCGCAGCGAACTGTATCGTGGCCTGTTTGGTCAGAACTCCGCAGCCAGGGAGTGATATGAAGAAGGTCGTACTCACGAAGCTGATGCCAAAGTGCCAGGATATAAACAAAGCAGTGCCTTTTTTTCTGCATACCCAGGAATGATGCCAAGCAGCAGTTTGGGTCAGGAGAGAGACTGAGGCCTGCTCTGTGTCAGGAGAAGCTCTGCAGAGTGGGCCGACAGTTATGGCGCTCTGATTTGAAAGAATGTGGACTCACAGGACACAGTTCTTAAAAAATACCTTTTATACTGAGTATCATTTTCAGTATGTGTTGTTTCCGATTGACCAATGTGTGATAAAATATGTAATACATGAGTGTTTCCACCAGAAAACAAAGTGCATAGTGAGTGTTAAGTGGACTTCAAGAAAACAATGAATGTACCTTTTTTTTTCTTGTCACCAAGTCTCATATGATGCAAAGTGTGTACTTCAAATTGTATGGCCTTTTTTAAAATAGTCAGCTGTCCTAACATGCTGTGTACTAATCGTTATAGTATGCTGTTTTTGCAGTTAGTATACAAGAAATCAACATACTTCACTGCTTTATACCAACAGGAAATGATACAATACAGTGTCGTTAAACTGCCATTTTAGAGTGTCACTGCCGACTAAACTTTACAGAGAGACAGTAAAATGTTTTGAGATGTTCTCGGAGCCACAGTGTTTCACTTTCATGAATAATAAGTTCAAAAAATATTCTAGTAGAGAACAGCTTCTTCATTTCCTGTGGGCATTGCATTGTGGGACAATAGTGTCCATCAACAGCACATTATAAAATCAAGTTTCTTTTAGTATGCATACTGACTGTATGTTTATACTTTATTTTCTCACTTCCCAGTGGGAACATAATACAAACTGCAAACCTGCTTCAGAATTGGTATGTAGTGTGGATTTGGGACACGGCCGTAGATGTATGACATTACATGCATTGCAGGGTCCATAGCCAGGACTGAGGTTATGAGCCCAAGTTCTCCCAATGGATCCCTTAACCCCCTCAGGAAATGTTTCACACACCAAAAGGAGATCTCTAAATTTTTCTTAATAGTTAACTATTAACTGAACAGTTCAATTGTATTTTCTGGGTGTTTTTTATTCTCGACATGAAGGTGTAAATGTTTCGCCACACTGCAGGGAATAAAATTCTGGTGGAGCAACAACGAAACATTTGTGTAGTTTTTTGTTGGCCAGAAAGTTGTTAAATTTAAATATATTGATTGAAACAAAATACTGGATAGGCCTTTTTCACATCAGACATTTTGACTCGCCATGTGCTGCGTTCACATCGTATCATTTAAACCGTGATTACGAGCAGCAGAGTAGGAAAAACTGTTCACATCAGCCTCCGGCTTGTAATTCTACTGAGGGACATGGACATGGAGGGGCAGAAAATCGAAGGTTAAAAAAAAGAAAAGACGTACTTTTGTGAGATCTCACAAAACCTTTGCATGAGAGGAGAGGAGGGGAGGGGGAGAGAGAGACAGGCTTTCTTTTTAATCTCATTACCTGACGCTCTGGCAATATTGTCTTTGTTACATTCATGCCAATAAAGCATATTGAATTGAGTTGACAGAGATGAGGGGAGGAGGGAGGAGGGAGACGGGGGGGGAGAAAGAGAGAATGCTTGTTAGTGCATATTAACATTAAAAATAGAACACTTCAATTTTGGTTACATCTCAAATTGAGCCCCCAAGACACTTTTTCAGATTTCAGGCACTACAAACTCAAGAACTGAACCCCCAAGAGAGTCCCTTCTGTCAGCTGGTCCTGACACTTACTGATCAAATAACGCCCAATAAAAACCTCGGACCAGCACTGCTTTCCAACCACTAATCAGAGTAAACCCAATGATTAAATGAACAAAAGATGCCCATCTGGAACACTGGACGAATCAAACCATAACTCAAAACGAACTTCATTGCTGTCTGGCTCTAAACCATGAATACAAACTGTCAGAGTGTCTCTTTACTGTCGGAGACACAAAGCAGAGACAGATCCTGACCAAATCCAGACTCAGTGACCACAGTCTAGCCGTAGAGAATGGACGACACAAGAAGTCCTGGGAGGAGAGAGTCTGTGGTCACTGCAAGACAGGTGAGGTGGAGACTTAAAATGTGACAGATATAATAATATCAGAGTGGAGTACTTTAAGAAACGTGAAGAACTTAATCCCAAACTTCACAGAGCTGGATGACAGTGAGAAGCAACAGATTCTACTCGGAGAGGAACATGCAGCACACTTACCTGCACAATATGTGACTGCATGAACTGAGGGACACCATCATTAAAACAACATCGCTGAATGTGACAAATAAGTATCCTGACATAGCGTATTATACACATGGTTATCTTTGTTTTATTATCATTTACTTTATTTTACTGTTTTTGTGTATTGTCCAAATTTTTTGTCAATTTGGAGGGGAGGGGGAGACACTGGAAATATTACATATACATTCTGAAGCCTAATTGAGCATATTAGGGCTCATGGTTAGAAGCTGGTCTTTTCAGGCCACATTTCACAAAGGCCACATCAGCTTGTAGATTTTGTAAACAGGATCTCACACAGGTACCTTCAACATGAACTTTCAAACACTTTAACATCAACAATTAATTAACAGTTGTACCAGTGATGGACAACTCTGTAATCTTTCTTATTAGCCACAAAGACACAATATTAAGCTGAGCCTCGAAGCTGTGTTAGGCTCAGACTGGTGGAAATGAAAGCTGCAGTCATTTTCAAAGCATATTAAAAAATAAAATCATCCTTGTGAAAACTATGGTGACGTACTATTACACGGTTCAGTGCATCAGATGGTTCATTGACAAAACAAACAGCAAAAACAGACAAACAAAAATATTAAAGAAAATGTAATAAGCCATACAATA
>NTHP01000318.1:406177-421106 GCA_003416845.1 Oplegnathus fasciatus | reverse complement strand
GGATTTTTTCACCTCTGGTTTGGTCAGCATTTTTTGGTCAGGTTGCCTGTTCTCTCTGAGACAGCACCACCTTTGTTGTTTCAAACAGCTGCGACACTCTGTTGCCTGTGGCCTTCTTTGACTCATACAGAGACAACACACTTTCCTTGTCTGACAGTTTCAGCTGTATAAGCACCATGGATGTGGAGAAGCAATCAACGATATATTTTGGCTCTTGGAGAATGGCCTTATGAGCCATTGTTTCGACGGCAGGCTCCATGTTGTTCTTTGCAGGCAATGGGAACCCATCCTTGTAAAAAGGTCGAGCACGTCCTCTTCATCACTTTCCTCCATTGTGGAATGATGTCATTGATGTCAACGATGTCACCAGGGTGTCTACATCAATGGAGTCAGGCTGGATGCAGGCTAAAATGAAAGCCTTTGACAGCCTCACTTGATGGAGAAAGTTGGCTGCTTGAATTTAAAGGCAAATCTTGTGGTAAGAAAGTCAGTCCAGTGTCCTGCTAGAAGAACAAAACACACATAACAAAAAAGAGAGGTCAATGAATGAGACAGAGGCCAAAATATCCTAACTGTTAGTATGTTTGTGTCAAGGTCCAAATAATATAGGATCCTGTGTTTCCCATAATGCAACTCAAAAGCATCTCTACATAAGACCCTCTTTCAAACTGCATTTCTCCAGTTTATAACACAGGCTTTCTAATCAAAATGTGTTGTCTCCAGTCCCAAGCCAAGTGAACCCTGACAACTTCAGCATGACACCATCACACTTACTTTTTCAGACCTGACAGAGCCTTGCAGGACATTATACAAATGTATTTACAGGCTGAGTACTGGACTATCAGATGACTGACTTTTATGTGCAAAATAGAGTGCCCCTTTAAAAGATCACAATGACACACCTAGATTAGGTAATCCAATTATAAAAGATAGAGCTTTACTTGCAGTAATGCAGCAAAAAGCACAGACTTGCAACTAAAGTCAATGAATATAATTTCTGCTGGTGGTGTTCAATTCAGATTACCACTATATCTTATTCAAGCAACCCTAACCCTAACCCTAACCCTATATGTATACAATACAGACGCCCTGTAATTTTAATCCCATCCAGATAGGGCTTCACTCTGTGATACTTGCAGACACCTTGCTTTTTCAAAGTAAAACAATTATGCATTTCTCCAGTGTTTGCAGATTTGAATGCTTGGAACAAGATGTCTGCAGGTCCTTTAAAGTCTTAAAATTTCTTAAACTCAGTTTTTATAAATAGCAGGTCTTAAACAAAACATTTTATCTAACGCTATATATCCATCTACTGTCAAAATTAGTCAAGTTCTGCATCAGAGTTAGCATGTTAGAAAACAATATGTCCACTACTGAACGTAATACCACCTTTATACTGACCTGCTACACTTACCTGTTGTTAAAATGCTTGTTGTAGAGGAACTCAGCTTGCTTTATATTNAAAGCTGCAGTCATTTTCAAAGCATATTAAAAAATAAAATCATCCTTGTGAAAACTATGGTGACGTACTATTACACGGTTCAGTGCATCAGATGGTTCATTGACAAAACAAACAGCAAAAACAGACAAACAAAAATATTAAAGAAAATGTAATAAGCCATACAATATTGACGCCTGTTACTATCAGGCTTGATAAGGACTGCTCTCAAGTTCAAAGGATGTCAATTTCTGAGTAGTTGCTGGACAGGATGTTGTCGAACTCTTAGCAAAATTCACAGTAAGAACTGTAAGTACGTGGTACTTCAAGGGTAGCTCCACAGGTATGAGCAACAGGCCTTCTGTTGAGCCCAGTTTCAACATTAAAGCATATCATAATTTTGTCAGCACGTATGAACCAGTGCAGAAACGCAGGATTTTTTCACCTCTGGTTTGGTCAGCATTTTTTGGTCAGGTTGCCTGTTCTCTCTGAGACAGCACCACCTTTGTTGTTTCAAACAGCTGCGACACTCTGTTGCCTGTGGCCTTCTTTGACTCATACAGAGACAACACACTTTCCTTGTCTGACAGTTTCAGCTGTATAAGCGCCATGGATGTGGAGAAGCAATCAACGATATATTTTGGCTCTTGGAGAATGGCCTTATGAGCCATTGTTTCGACGGCAGGCTCCATGTTGTTCTTTGCAGGCAATGGGAACCCATCCTTGTAAAAAGGTCGAGCACATCCTCTTCATCACTTTCCTCCATTGTGGAATGATGTCATTGATGTCAACGATGTCACCAGGGTGTCTACATCAACGGAGTCAGGCTGAATGCAGGCTAAAATGAAAGCCTTTGACAGCCTCACTGACATGACACCATGGTCTAGTAATCCTTTCACCCAGATCCATCCAACTGCTTGCCGTTCAGCCTCTCCAGCATCATCGATAGCTTTTTCATTTACGAAGTCCATCTTTAGAGTTAAATTCATTATGCTGCTGTCCATAAATACAGCCACAAGATCTTCAACAACCTTTATCCTGCAAATTGCCGCACGTTGTGGGCTCTCTGGATTTCCTGAGTTGCCAGCTGAGGTTGATGGAGAAAGTTGGCTGCTTGAATTTAAAGGCAAATCTTGTGGTAAGAAAGTCAGTCCAGTGTCCTGCTAGAAGAACAAAACACACATAACAAAAAAGAGAGGTCAATGAATGAGACAGAGGCCAAAATATCCTAACTGTTAGTATGTTTGTGTCAAGGTCCAAATAATATAGGATCCTGTGTTTCCCATAATGCAACNTCAGATGACTGACTTTTATGTGCAAAATAGAGTGCCCCTTTAAAAGATCACAATGACACACCTAGATTAGGTAATCCAATTATAAAAGATAGAGCTTTACTTGCAGTAATGCAGCAAAAAGCACAGACTTGCAACTAAAGTCAATGAATATAATTTCTGCTGGTGGTGTTCAATTCAGATTACCACTATATCTTATTCAAGCGGATGGCGTGACTCAAAACAGAGGTATTGGTCTGTTTAGGTGGGTTCTCTGTAGCTCAGTCCTGAGTTTGCCTCTGACACTGATTGAAGACGGGAAGAAGAAGAAGAAGAGTTCCAGACCCACTGCATGCGCGAGTTTGAACATCGGATGAAAATGGCGGTACATTGAACAGTTAAAATATGCGTCAAATACAAGTGAATTTTTTTTACAGTGCAATGACGCTGGCTACGTTTGAGTTTTAATGTTAACGTTAGCTAGCTACCTTCAATGAATAATGGCAGCCGTTCCTTTCTGGGAACCAGCTATAACTTGGGCTAGATGGCTAACATTAGCTTCAGCATGAATTCATGAATTTTAATGAATCAACAGTTTCTTTAAAAGAAATATCTTAATGTAATACCTGCCTTTATACTTACCTGCTTAACTGCAGGGAAAATGTTTATTATATATTTATATATATACATATATATATATATATATATATGTATACAATACAGACGCCCTGTAATTTTAATCCCATCCAGATACTTGCAGACACCTTGCTTTTTCAAAGTAAAACAATTATGCATTTCTCCAGTGTTTGCAGATTTGAATGCTTGGAACAAGATGTCTACAGGTCCTTTAAAGTCTTAAAATTTCTTAAACTCAGTTTTTATAAATAGCAGGTCTTAAACAAAACATTTTATCTAATGCTATATATCCATCTACTGTCAAAATTAGTCAAGTTCTGCATCAGAGTTAGCATGTTAGAAAACAATATGTCCACTACTGAACGTAATACCACCTTTATACTGACCTGCTACACTTACCTGTTGTTAAAATGCTTGTTGTAGAGGAACTCAGCTTGCTTTATATTTAAATGTCATACTTACCTGTAGAGAGAAAATTAATTATCCATCCCTAGTTCTGGGGAAAATCTGGGGCAATCATTCCGGCAGTCACACTCAAGCAGCTTCAACAGTAATAGCTGTGCAGTTTGAATAAGAAAAAGAGGATTCGTTCATAAATCAGTCTTTTATTAAAATTTGTCTTAAAAATCATTAGATTTAACTCTGTAATGTCTATAGGTGCCCTGTGGACATTAATATGACAAATGCATTTTAAGGGGCATTTCATGTAAATTTCATAGTTTCACTTTGCATACAATGACTAACTCTGTATCTCTCAATTATGTAGACTTGACCATTCACAGATGTGGGCTAGGATGCAAGAAGATGCTGCATTATCATTGTTCATACTGCCCTGGAACGATTCCGAAGAGTAATGACTTTGCTCTTTTTTAAATGATCAAAAAAAAGAAGTGTTCCTCAGCCCCTGAAAGAACTCCCCCACTCCCTTTGTCAGCCAGAGCACCACCACTCTCTAGTCCAGCCGCTCCAACCAGTTCAAACTCTGCCAGATGATTTCAAAATCTCTAATTTCTCTCATTTGTGTTTACAATTAGGGGTATTGCACGGCAAATTGATCCTGGCAGATGGACTGAGAAGACTGGGTTTGACATTCCAGTGACTTATAAGTTATTTGCTACAAAATTTATAAAGACTTAGCTATTAACTACTAAGGCAGGCAGTGAAAAGGGTAAATTCCTACATTACTGCTTGGCTTTTTTGTAGGGGTATTTAAAGTAGCTTCAAAAACAGTAGTGCATAGTACTCGGTGTATGCAAACACCATAATGTTTTATGATCTGTTTTATGAGCTGATCTTTACAGGGACAATGCATGTTAATCATGTTTCAGATATGTTGTTATACATGTAATTTAAATTTGAAACATTTATTTTTTTAGTGTTTGCTGCGCCAGATGTCAGTAAATGACTGTGGGATTTTTAGGCTTATTGTAAGATGTTTTTTCTTGTGCATGTACTGTGTATCTATGCTCCTGCCAAGCTTTGAATTAATGCCATTTTGTTTTTTCATCTTCTCTGTTTCAGTACACTCTTTGCCTTGTAAAGAGTGTCCCGTTTGAGTTTCATGAGGTTAGGGGTTTTGTTGTTACATTTTTATTTTCATGAAAAGAGAATGTACTTGAGATGTAGCAAATATTGCATCATGCCTTCTCTTTAATGAAATATACTAAACCTTTTCCTTGTGACCCTCACATTTTAGATGGACATGCCTATGATTCAAAAGTTGTGGTGTGTCTGCCTCATGGAGCGATTGGAAACAGAGGGGTATGACGCCTGTAACTGATTTGACTTTAATAAAGGGATAGCTTGGTCATAATACCAAGCCATTGAAAAAAAAGTGCATATTACTTGTAATGTTGACATTTATCTCTGACTTTTCCTTTCTCCTTCATTGAAAGGCAAGGCAAAAGGTTTGCCCACTGGACAAGCCAGGCAAAATGTCTCCTCACCGGTATGCTGCCACCAGTTTTCAGGGTGGAAAGGAGCTTTAGGCTGACCGAAGACATCCCCCAACACATCCAAGCAGCACAGAAGCGGGAAAACACAGCAGAGAAAATACTGGATGTCATCAAGACAGGGAGAACAGAGAAATGCCTCAAAGTAGGTTGGAAAATGCGCTATCCATATGATCTTTACACTACTATTGTACAGTTGACAGTTATAAGGATAAAGTGCTTTGAAATGCATTTATGTGTACTCACATTGTTTACCACATTTTCTGTGCACAGGCTGTCCTCACTGGTGAAGAGCCATCCAAGTGGTTGGAGAGGTTTCTTGGTGACTCCAAATTCACTGCACTGCAATTCAAATGCTCTTATTTTTTTTACAAATTAAAGGAGCTAACAGACATACACCATGGTTATACCCTGTATGATTATATATGACAAATAAACTAACCTTGACCTTGCCTTTATACTCACCTGCTACACTAACCTGTTGGAAAAACACCTATTGTAGATTAACCCAACTCATTCTACTTATCTGTCATACCTATCTAAGACAACCTTGTTATTTACCTGTCCCAGGTTCTTAGGAAAAAGAAATAATCGGATGACTTATTATAGTACCACCTAAAGTAAACTTGTTATACTAGAATCATTACATACATAGAATCATTTAGTTGACAACAAAACACATTCATACATAAAACTTAACTCTGCACTGGACCAAATGTATACTACTTTCCTTCATACTGAACTGTTGCTTTTTAATAAAGAAAAATGTGATTTGTCCAAATGTCAGTCAAAATTTTGTTAAACTTCTGATACCTGTAGACCCCCTGAAGTGGTGGAACATGTTAACATTTTGGATTGTCCAGACGTGCTGCATAATATTTAAGATGTGCTGCTGTTTTTAAAGAGACACCAGAGGTTGTTGTACTCCTCTGTCTTTATTATTGATACAGTACATACATTAAAAAGTTGAAACTCTATTGCACTGTTTCTAAGAACTTTATTACACATGTAATTTTTCTTTCATTCTACTTGACAGGCCACAACATCTGCAATTGCAGACGTACAGGGTGTGACCCCAGAAGAGGCAGAGAAACTGTTCAATAATGGTCCAGGCATCCACAAAATGTACAACAAAAAAATTACAATATGACATGACTTTCAGTGAGACACTTCAGGTTTACCTTGAATGCAAGTGTAATAATCCATATACATTATATATTTCAGGTTATCTTAGTTATGCAAGCATTGTTCTTTTAAATTGTTTAGACAGTATTAACAGGTATTTATAAAGGTTCTATCTGGGTTAGGGTTAATATGTTAATCCACATTATGGTGAAACACATTCTTATTATTAGATAGGCCAACACTAGTTTTAGAACAAGGTATTTTAATTACATCTATGAGAGTGAGAGTTTGTGTCTTAAAATGAGCCAAAAAAATTATAATTAAATTTTTAATCACAATTACTTATTTATTTTATATTTATTTATATTTTAAAATTTCATGATTGAGACAACCCTAATTTGACTTCCCTTTATACTGACCTGCAGTGCTTATATTTAGAATGAGATGATTTATCCAAAAACAAGTCTCAATTTTTTGTTAAAAATTGTTGAATGCAATAACTGTTATGCCTGCATAACCTGTTTCTACGATATAGCATTTATGTTTCTCTTACATACTGTTTCGCTTTTTGTTAATATAGGGTTAGTTAATATTATGTCTGGTTATTGTTTTTATTTTTATTTTTTCCTTGTCAGTGAAACAAAACACTTCGAAGACAGGTAGAAGGAAGATTAAGACAAGAAGGGTACCAGCCTGTAAGGAAGCGCCCAACATGGCAGCATGAGTCGAAATAAAATATATTTCCAAAAAATCTGTCCAGTGCTGTGTGTGTGGTTCCATCTTCTGTTTATACTTAAGAAAACCCTGCATTACAGCCATTACAGCCTTCCCACAACACACCTGTCCCAATGCTGAAAGCCACTAGTGTGTCACAACCCAAAGTTTGAAAACCACTGCGCTGGAAGATGAATTGCACACCTCTTGACTACACTATCAAATTAAGCCTGTTTTCCCCCACATGAAGTGTTGGCCCTAATGGCCCCTTTCATGTGTTCTAATGTGTTTATTTGGTGTAAATTTTGTATAATTCTTAATCGATAGACCTTATTCATAGATGCATTATAGCAGGGCAAACACAGCCATGCAAATGAGCACTGATAATAATCAGTGTAAGTTCTTGCTCACAAAAGTCAGATGTCTGTTGTTGTATACTGTATTTGCTGCAGCTACTATACTCACCTGTAGTGTTCATTAAGAGGCTTATCAGAAGGTTGGATTTGAGGTGCTGTTGCCTTTATATACACGTATATATATATATACAGTATATGCAGGGGGTGTAATAGTTAAGTACCCTTACATGCAATATTGGTTTATGGCTTTCGTTAATCCACCAATAAACATGCATAGCAATAAACAACCATTGAATGCAATAACATTTTTTGCAAGTTCATGAATCCTGTGACCCCCTGCTGCTAACTGAGGGAGACTGAACAACATCAACTAGTATTGGTTATTAACATCATCTAGGCAGGACATTAGTTTCCAGGTCCATCCGGGAGGAAGTTGTTTCTTATTTCGGAAGACTGATATAATCCTTATACGTAGCTATTTTTTTAAACTTTTTTGTGTGTAGTTATCAAAGTGAACAAACCTTAAAAATGTTGTTGCACTAAAATAAAAAATGACATCAAAATGTGCAAGAGCTTATATAGTACATAGTGCATTACAGTGTACATAAACATTATGTTTTGCCTCAGTCTTTATTCTGGCTGCCACCCCAGAGTGTTTCCCGCTCATTACAGATGCTCCATCGTAACCTTGTCCAACAAGATTTGATTTGTACTCAAGTCCATACCTTTCCAAACAGTGGATGACTTTGTCTTTAAGTCCTTCTGCATCTAATCGTGTAGCTTGTCGAAAGTCAAGAAGGCTTTCGTGCACTGCCCTGTTATAGGAGTACCTAAGTGCCCGTGATAGCTGCTCCTTCTTTTTCAGGTCTTTGGTTTCATCAGCAATGACAGAGAACACTTCATTTTCCTTCACTTCCTCAATTATATCATCACGGACCATATTTGCCAAGCATTCTAGGATTTCANTATGTATTGTACTGCTTGTGTGCTTGGCATTCTGCCTTCCCTTCATTTTTTTCTGTACCACTGGGTACTAAAAAGTTTCCTTTGTTATCTGCCTCTTCTGTCTCATGGTGACCTCTTTGTGCAATGTTNNTGTGTTGCCGTCAAAAGAAGTACTTCAGCCACCGTTTTAATGTATTTTTGATTCTCTTGGACTTTCTTGTTTTACGCCTCATTTATGGCATCAAGTATGGAAGAATCTTTACTCTTTATCTTCTTGTGCTCATCCCATGCAAACATGGAACATAGATGTACTAACATTGTTAGTACATCGAAAATACCACAAATTTTTTCGTGGGTTGGTATGTAAGGTCCAAACAACAAACAAAACAACAGTTTGTCTTCATAATAAAACTTTATTCAACTTTGGATCTTTGAATCATGGACAATTCTTTGCATTACTACTATTTACCCAGTTCACAAAAATAACATTAAACTAATTTATTGACTTTTACAAAGAACTAAAAAAGTTTACATTTCTGAAGAAATATTAGGTGTGCTAACACGGGGACTGCCCTATGTTCCGATGGCCCATTAGTCCGACACCCCAATAGTAAAAAAAAAAAGTCCCATTGGACCGAACCCATCTTTCCGACAGCCTGTTATGCCAAAAACAAATTCCCATTGCTCTGACGGCCCATTTATTCGAAAATATACATTCTCCCTGCAGTTAGAAAGAACTTACCAACTACACCACTCACTGCTCCAACCAATCACCCATGTGTATCCATGAAGAAAACATGAATAGCTTGTTCTTCTTAGGGGATTACGGTTAGCGTTAGGGGTTGGGGTTAGGAAGTTAAAGCTATCGATGACTCCCCCCACCTCGTCCGTCAACTGGGCAGAAGTGGGGAGCCAAAGGCAATGAACTGGCCGGCATTGGGGGAGAGGGGAGGGGGTATGAAGGTATTATTGGAGCAAAACAACTGAGCACCTGTGACAGTGGAATTTGTAGTTGTAGAGAATAGTCACATGTGTGTCAGTAAATTTGAAGTCACAGACAAAAATGCTTCAGGAGTTGCAAACTTGTAGAATTTTTTTTCTCTTCTACAAACACAACACAACAGTTATATCTTCTCAAATTCTTCACTGCAGGAGCACAAATCCTTTTCTAAAAATCACAAATTAAGAAACTCAGAGAAAGAAAGAAAGAAACTCAAAGAGTTGAAAAGAGACTCCGTGGGGGTTAGACATAGGTTAGGTTTGAGGTGAGTATTAAAGGTAAGTTTGTTGACAGTTGAGGGTATAGTCAGGAAGGGACGTCTGTTCGGACTGAACCTTCCCACATCCAATGACTGCTGAAAGCGTTGTTCACTTTCAGCCCTTTTGGAGCAAGGAACTATATCCCTAACCTTTGTCTTGTCATCCACAGATCTTCTTCCTCTGGACTTCTTGTAGAGAGTGTTCAAGTTCTCCCAGGTAAGCATACTCCAATGGTGTTGGTTTTTTCGTTCAGTCCATTAGGGAGTGTCGTATCCAGTCTTTTTATCCATTGTTCCTCTACTTTCCTTCTCTGGAATGTTGTCCAGTGTGGGTTGTGTTCGAATCCTCCAAGGCATATGTTTTCCAGCCCATGTCGTTGAAAGTGTTTGACCAGATAGGTGTTGGGTGTTCCCAATTTGCCATGTATATGTTTTCATAGGCTGGGGCAAAACGTTGCCCATTGCTGTGCCTTTTATTTGGAGGTAGTATTGTCCATCAAACTCAAAGTCATTTCTTGTTAGACTTAGATGTAAAAGGTGTAGGATTTCCTGGTCTGATGGATGTTTTTCCAGCCACTTCTTAATTGCTGCCATACCCAAAGGGATGTCAGTGTTCGAATAGAGGCTGTTGACGTCCATTGTGAAGAGGATACATAGTTCTTGTAGGCACATATTGCATATGTGTTGGATGAAATCCTGAGTATCTTTTATGTAGCTTGGGTGTCGGTTAGACAGTGAAGTCAGGAAGGAGTCCAGATATTCCGCAGTCCCATAGCTTTCACTTCCACAGTCTGATACGATGGGGTGTCTTGTGTGGAATAGTCCATTTTTCAGGAGGCTTGTGGATCTTTGGTAAGAGGTGTAAGTATCTCGGTCTGGGGGGACATCTCCTTTTAAGTAGATCACTTGTTTTTTGGTGAGGATTTTCTTTTCCTGCAATGTATTCAGAACTTTGGATTTCATATCCACCATTTCTGCGAACATTGGTTCTTTCAGGGGTACATAGCATGTTGTGTCCTGTAGTTGGCGTAGAGCTTCATGGATGTAATTGGTCCTATCCATTATGACAGTGGCATTTCCTTATCTGCCAGTTTTATAATGATGGATGTGTTCCCTAAGTTCCTGTAGGGCTTTTTCCTTTTGTGGTGTCAGATTAGGTTTATCCACATGTTGTTTCAGTGCAGCGACTGATGATTGATGAATTTTAATTAGGGTTAGCAGTTCTGTGGGTAATTTGTCAGGTTCTGGTTCCCATTTGGGTAGGAAGGGTCTTTTTTCAGGGGGTGTCGTGGGGCAAAAGTATGCACTTAGTTTAACCTTTCTGTGGTATTGGGAAAGGTGCGTTGCCAGGGAATGTTGTTTACTTCTTGCAGCAGTCCAGGTTGGAACAAAGGAGAGTCCCTTTTTAAGCAGTTGGGTTTGTGCTTGTGTTAGGTCCAGGGAGGTTGATAAATTAATTACTTCCTTGTTTTGTGGTTGTGAGGTCCCCTTTGGGGAGTTGCTTAGTCTAAAAAAGCCTTCCAGGCCTGCCACATTTTGTTTGCCGTTTGAGCGGTCCAGTGTGCTTTGTCTGCCTCTGTGCGGAAGGATTCCCTTTCCAGGCGTGGTATTTGATGGCCTGTGTCCTTGATGAGGTAGTTGAGTACTTTGACAATGGATCTTATGTTGTCAGGTCGATTGTCTGAGAGATGGATGATCAGGATGAAGATTTCCGCATGAGGGAAGGTTACCTTGGCTGCTTCAAGCATGCCATGTAGGTCTTCTTGAGGAGGGAAGTATTTCCTTCAGTTCTGTTATTGGCTAAAGGCTAGAAGGATAAAGGCTAGAATTGCCTTGGTTACCCTTTCTGATGTTGGAGTCTTGTCTCTAAGCAGGTGTTTTGCATGGCCAAGATTGGCGCCTGGGTAGCAATCCACTTGGATTCAGTTGTCCAGGATGCACGGCAGTCTGGCAATATTTGAGTCACCAATGATGAGAATTGATCTTGTGGGATTCATCATCATCTAGGAGTGATTGTTCTGGTTCCCTGTGATCGGAATCCTGAGCTTCATTGTTCTGAGGTTGTGGAGTTTTGTTCATCAGTTCTCTGTGTTTTTCCGTTGCTTGTTCAAGTGTCAGTGTTTTCATCTTTGGTAGGTCTTTCTTGACCCATCTGGTTGCCATGGTAAGTGCTTTTTCCCAGTCATCTTTAGGTAGGGAATGTCTTTTGGACCGAGTGTCCTCCAATAGGGAATGGTAATGTTCTTCTAGCATTTGGAGTGTTGTGTGGGTCCAGGTTTTTGCATTATAGGTTTTGAGAAGATCCTTAGATGAGGTGGGGCATGCCAGGTGAACTATTTTTATGATCGGGTTAGGGTTAGTTTCTCGTACAAACAAAAGCACATGGCTAATTACTATTATTATTATTATCAGTAGTAGTAGTAGTAGTAGTAGTATTGTATAATTTTTAACGGCATTATGTAGCGTACTGCAGCAGCAGCGATATTACGATGGTAGTGAGGGCTTAATCCCCTAAGAAGAACAAGCTATTCACGTTTTCTTCATGGACGCACATGGGTGATTGTTTGGAGAAGCAAGTGGTATAGTTGGTAAGTTCTTTCTAACTGCAGGGAGAGTATGTATTTTCGGATAAATGGGCCGTCGGAGCAATGGGAATTTGTTTTCGGCATAACAGCCGGTCGGACAGATAGGCTTTCGGTCCAATGGGACATTTTTTGGACTATTGGGGTGTCGGACTAATGGGGCGTCGGAACAATGGCATGGCACCATTAGAAGTAGTGTAGCACATTAATTCATCCATGTGTTGTCTCGACAGTTTGCACACTAAGCTTTTTAAAAATGTTTTTTAACTCCATAGAAACTGATGTTCTTAACTTAGTGAATGTATCACTTCTGTCTGGCACCTTTCCTTCATCCTTGGAAACTGCAGTTGTTAAGCCCTTATTTAAAAAAAGGCAACCTAGATACCTCTACCCTCAGCAATTTCCGTCCCATCTCAAATTTACCCTTATTAGGCAAAATTATAGAGAAGGCTGTTTTTAATCAGTTAACACACTTCTTAACTTTAAATAACTATTTTGATAAATTTCAATCAGGCTTTCGTGCCAATCACAGTACAGAGGCTGCTCTTATAAAGGTTTTAAATGATATTCATATTAATAGTGATCTATGCAACATCAATTTTAGTGCTTTTAGGTCTTAGTGCAGCCTTTGATACTGTTGATCACAGTATACTTTTACACAGACTGGAAAACTGGGTTTGTTTTTCTGGAACAATTTTAAAATGGCTGAAATCATACTTGAAGGGCAGGGATTATTTTGTCACTATTGGGAACCGTAAATCAAAACGCATGCCCCTGACCTGTGGTGTCCCTCAAGGGTCAATTCTCAGCCCATTTCTGTTTAACCTGTACATGCTCCCAGTTGGCCACATCCTCCAGAACAACAACCTTGCTTATCATAGTTATGCTGACATAGAGGTAATTCTATTTGGCAGTAAAGATGAGAGAAGAGACACAGGGTTGCTGCTCACCTAAAGGAGAAGGCTCTTTTTCTGTTTTAATTGATTTTGACCTCAGTTTTAACAGACACATAAAAGCAATAACAAAATCGGCATTTTATCACCTTAAAAACAGACAAAGTCAGGGACCTTATGACAAAACAAGATTTGGAAAAATTGATTCATGCGTTTATCTCCAGCAACTTGTATTACTGCAATGGACGTCTGACAGGACTTCCTAAAACGACCATCAGGCACCTGTAACTTATCCAAAATTCAGCCGCAGGAGTTCTGACCAAATCCAAAAGGACGGCCCACATCACCCCAGTTCTTAAATCTCTACACTGGTTGCCAGTAAGCCATATAATTGATTTTAAAGTCTTATTACTTATTTATGAATCTCTACATGGAGTCAGCCCTAAATATATGACTGACATGCTGGAGCAATATAACCCTGCGAGACCTCTTAGATCACTGAGTGGACTGCTAGTGGTGCCCAGCACTGGTATTATAACAGAATATTCTTCTCATTGTTAAGCATTTTTACTTACTTTTCTTTCATACACCACACTTTTCAGGAACTTCATCACTCACTCACTCAGTCTCTCAGTCACTTACTCAGTGACAGACTTTTGCGTTTGTAGGGCTGGCCCTCAGCGGTCCAGCCAAAAAGAAATCAGTCTTTCAGTGGTACATAACACTTAAGGTTTGAGCTACAAACTAAAGTTTTGCAAGTTCACATCTCAACCTTTCTGCTGCCCCTCATGTTATATATGACAGTTATATACAATTTGTGGTCTAGCCTTACAAATGTCACAGCTGATGTTCAGTCAGGAGTTGTCAACTTGTCAACAAAGTAAAATAAATTCTATGTTCAGTAGCAGAAAGTTGCCCTCTAACAGTAAGGGAGAAAAAAATCTGTTTAAAAAAAAGAAATCAGTCCATTATAATTTAGTTGTATCCATTTGCACAATTAAAACATCATGGTAAAAGACATACAGTAATACAAATAAATGGATATGTTCAGGAGAGGAAGGACGCAAAGGGGTTTTTACAAAATGATCCCCAGTATATAAAATATGAGATTCAGTCAACTATAATTATATCAGACATTATTAGACAAACAAAATAAAACAAACACAAATAAGTAATAATGAGATAAATACGCCATTAAAACATTTAAAATCTAACAGAAAACAAATGTGCTCAGTTTTGGATTTTAACAGTTTTCAAGATTAAATATTTTCTTAATAGTGGAAGCAGTATGCAACAATTCACTACTGGTTTTACAGGAAGCATCTGACAAACTTGAACCAAAATCAGCATTATAGACATGCAGTAGGCCTTCAGGAACGTATGTGTACTGTAGATAAGATAAGAGCCTTGCGTCTAACCCCCAGTGGTTGCTGAGGCAGGAAGTAAATATCAGAAAGGATAAGTAAATGTTTGTATCTTTTTGTGACTTCCAGGTTTGGCTGTACCGCATACTGTCAGTTTACTGGTGGCTTTGCAGTGCTCAAATCACGTCTTGCCAACTTGAATCTAAATGAACAAGACAGACATTTTATCTGCACTCTGCAAAGCGCCCCGCACAGATATCTAAAATCTAAGCTGATATTACACAGTGTCTTCCTGCTGCTCTGCTGGTTCGGTCTGTGCTACACGATTCATGGCCACGAGTGTGATGTTCTCATACAGCGGGTCCATCTGAAGGGTGGAGAAATCAGATGACAG
>NTHP01000318.1:391559-404437 GCA_003416845.1 Oplegnathus fasciatus | reverse complement strand
CAGGTTTTGTACTCACCTGTCCAGTTTGTACTTTGTCACTAAGCTCAACAGCAGAGGTCTGAGTTTTCTTCTTCCTGGATTTTATTAATCACATTATTCAAATTACTAACGTTGAAAGCAGACATATTACGTCAACAAGAAGACTCTGAATACATCAAAACATCACCTCAACATCAGGTAGTGGAGAAATACAGCAGGTGGGATCAGTGACAAAACAGCCAGTTTTACTGCTTTCACTATCGCTACTGATTTCCCTAGAGATGGAGAGAGACTGGTGTGAGATACCAGTGCAACATACTTAAAACGATAAAAAGTAAAACAGAATTGATTTTCATTTAAATAAAAGTCTGTTAAGTCACTATCACCGAATGATGCAACACAATGGTGACTGAACCTATAGCCCACTGATGAAAGCCCTTGCATTTGCAGTATTATGACCTGGGTGTCGGTAGGGGCTTTCCCGGAAAAATCGCGAGCGGCGCAGAGTTTGGCTTTTAACAAGGCTTTTAACAAAAGGCAAAAGACTCGCTCTTCAACTCACCTGTGTGTGAAGCGGCATACTGTTTTTTCCAGTCTCTGCTAGCATTGTGAGTCAATTGTTATTATGACCGAAAAAACAAAGAAAAGATCTGCAGACGATGAAAGTGAAACTGAAACTTAAATAAGGTCCAAAAACACACCTGCAATTACCGATTATCGCCATAGGTGCCGTGAAAGACAACAAAATAGAAATCTTCGAGATTACAACTTTAAGTCATAAGCCCCACAATGCTCAGGACTGAAGTGTCCTTAGTTAGAGTCACAGCAACCTTTTGTTTGGTTGTGACCCTTGAGGGGGCCTTTTGAAATCATATCTGTACAGTGGAACACAGTTATGTTGAAAAACATTTCATCAAAGTAAATTAAGAGTGGGTGAATGATGTAATTCATGTCATGTTCATTCACATTCACGTACTTCAAAAATGGTAACTTCATTTTAACCTTAAGTCCAACACCTTTCAGGAAGGATGGGGTAGCCTAGCCTTTGGAAAATTAATTTTAACCATTGGTTAGATTTCTGTCTCTCACAAAAACACACACGTACGTGCGCTGGAGCATCTTCTGCTTACATCCTCAGAGAACTGTCAGCCTGTGTATCTGGAGAATGGCCCGGTGTAGCTAACTATCACATGATGACTCTAAACACAGTACGATCTAATAGAGGAGGGAAGGGGGGAAGCATGGAAGAGGATATCCAGGGAAGTAGCTGCCTGGCGGACTGAGCAGATAAGCAACTGTTCACTTTGAAAGAGCAACGGCCTATGAGGAAACTCCAACACTTGGCCGACCAATCGTGTAACTTCATTACTCAGTCACTCGCTCAGTGACAGACTTTTGCGGTTTTTGGGCTGCCCCCTGCAGTCCAGCCAAAACAGACCAAATAAGTTAAGTTTCTGTTTCTGTTCAGTTTTTATGCTCTCTTGTGCACTCCTGTTTCTTTCTCTTTCTCCCTCTCTGTCTCCATGTCATTCTCTAAATTGTGTCAAGGCTTATTTGTTTGGTGGGAGGATAGAGAGATCATGCCTAAAAAACATTATGTGATTTATGATTATAGTATACACAGTATACAATTATACAGTATACAATTATTGGACGATGTGTCATTCAGCTGTTATTCATAAAATGTAAAAATGCTTAAAGTCTACAGTCTACTTACATTTAATAATGACACTAATCAGAGCTGTCTGTGTAGAACTGAATTTCCGTGTAGACATTTTTACACAATTTTAAACATGACCAAAAAAATGCACCAAATTGCATCACATTTTGGACTGCATAATGTGTTTTTATATTGTCAACTGATATGAAAGCATTCTAGACAGGTTTTATGGTGTTGCTACTGTTGAAATGAAATATGAAATATCAAGTTCAGGAAACTGATTTTTTTTTCTTACCAGTAACAGAGAGCCTCATGGAGTCACTTACGGGGAAGCTGAAAGTTTGACTTGAAGTGCTTTTCTCATACTGACACTGGTACAATCCCTCATTATCAAAGTCCACTTGGAGGATATTGAAAGTAGCAGAGTTGGTATGAGATGTTTGGGTCTCTCTGAATGAGCTTGAGGTCTTCTTCAGAATGAATGTTCCACCGAAAAGCTCAGCTGAGATCGAACAAGTGATGCTGACGTTCTGACCCCAGGTGACCTCACCAACAGGATTCATTAAGATTCTGGGCTTCGGGAAGCTCACTGAAAAAGCAGCACAAATATTAGAGTGTTAAATGTGTTGCCTTTAAGTATGTATAAAAAATAAACACACTCTCTACGTTGGTCCAGTTTGGAACTGCTTGGTTTTACCCAACGTCAGCTAAACATTGTGCAGACTTCATGAATATCATCATGTCAGTGTAGCTTTTAAGGCAGACATAACAGATTTCGTAAGAATGTAAACTGCACTGCCTCCCGGTATACAAGACTCAGAATTGTGTCCTTTGGTCCTTCAGACTCTCAGTCCGGCTATTATTATGATTATTATTATTTCAACAACTATCAGGTAAGTGATTCAAAATTATTCTCACCTGAACAGACAACACCAGCGTCCTCACTGTGTCCACAGTTGTGGGTCCCAAATCCTGCGTGCTGACACTCAGCGAGAGATCTTTCACTTCCTGAACAGACCACATCATCAAGCCAGATTTGTCCGGTTCCTTCACCAAAGGGGGCCAATTGAGGGGCACCCAGTGCCGTCCCACAGCCCAACTGTCTGCACACCACCTCAGCATCGTTTAAGTCCCAGTTGTCATCACAGACTGTTCCCCAGACTGTGTTGTAATAGATTTCAACTCTCCCAGAGCACCGAGCAGACCCAGACCCAGCTAATCTGACCTGCACACCTATCAAGCACAAGACATAACAAACAATATTTTAATATTTTACACAGAAAACTGTAAACTGAAAACTAACAGGATTTTACGCATCTCAAAGGAGAATGGACTGACCTGCAGCAGGTGAAGATGAGCTCAAGATGAACGGGACTATAGAGGAGTGTTAGGATGGCCATGTAGCGGCTGGATTACAAGGCAGGAGGCTTGAGGCAGAGGTTGTGTTTAACCAACCAGGTGTTTATTCACCGACATTTAAATAAACATACAAACATGAAGATGGACTGTGGACCAGGAGCACCGTGGTCCTACCAGCAGCAGCAACTACAGCAACAACAACAAACGTGGTGCAACTGGCAGCCTTAAATACCCTGCTGATGCTACCAACCTAGACCCTAGGGGATTCTGCCCCTCCCATTCCATAGCCACAAAACAAACAATATACAAAACCTTAAAATACATTTGCACTCTACTATAATCTCAAACATTAAACATTATCAAAGAATCTATAAAAGAGCTCCCATGAACTGATTTAGGTGCACTCCCCCCTACACCAATCAGCTCATGGTACGACCCGGAACCTTCAAATACTACCGAGTTAACATGGGGACTCTTTCCGGCCGCACACCCTGGAGAGGAGACACAGGTGAGTGACTTGCACATACACATACACACACAGTTCATTTATCATACTGCATCGTCACATCACATTTTACCAAGTACCTTTAGCTCCATATTATCACTCTCACAAAGAACATTGTTCAGGCTACCAACTAACAAAATGTTTCTTTTGCAGGCCTCGTTTCAACTCATTCCCTGTTNAGGACAACACAGGACCTGCACACACATATTGTTAAAACACATACACATTCAATAAAACATTTGCTATTCTGTTTGTGCCTCATTCTTGAATATGTTACTCATTGTGATATCACTAACCAAAAGTAGGTAATGAAGACTACCTTCATTACAAGGAGAAAACAACGACATGGTTCAGTACATTCAGTCAGCTGAAACGTGCAGAAAGAGAAGTTGCCCGTGTTTCTATTTTAGATTCCCTTGTTTATTTAAATAAAGAGAAGGATCTTTAAACTGAAAATGAGTCTTACAGACTTCCTGTCTATACCATACAAAAAAGCTGCTTTCCAAATTAATTTTTGGAAAGTCTGTCTTACCAATGGCCAAATAGTGAAGGTGTCTCTGTTGGATGCTCCCCATGGCTGACACAAAGACTGTTCTGTATCATTTATCAGTGACAGACTGAACCAAAAACTGCAGCACACAGAAACACTTCCTCTTCTATTTCTGGTGTTTTTTTTCAGCTGAAACTACATGGTACTAAAACGCAGCAGCTCTGTACAGAGCCCAAGAGGTGACATGGATGTATTTTTTGTTATAAAGTTATTATATTACACTTGGGAAGTATTTTACTCATTGACAGTACAGAAAGCGTTTAGCTATGCTTCTCTTCAGCTTCTCTTTTCAGATCCTGATTGCCAGCTCGCTACAGATTCACATTAGCCATCTAACGTTGGCTACAGTACCTAAAGTTGATCTGATTGATTTCCACCATTAATATTTGCAGTTCAGTGCTCAGTCTCCAGGTAAGAAAACTGGCTATAACTGAGTTAATGTGATACGACGCTACAGCAGCTATTTGTCTCGTATATCTACTTAGATTCATTATTAAAGTAATGTCTCTCAGTAGGCATTGCTGCTGCACATCATTCCATAATGTGAATGTGGTAGCTAAAACAACACTTGTTGTAATACAGCTTGCCTGGAGATTAGTGAATACATAAAAAACTGGGATCATGTTTTTTGCTCAATGTAAATAAAATGCCTCTAACATGTAACTATAATATGGGGTCATTTCAACACCATTAATAGAATTTCCTAACCTAACTGTTCTCCCTACAGATGGATGAGGAGCTCCTGCCATCCTTGCAGCAATGCAGGATACTGGATCACTGGACCTGATGGGAAACATTCAGCATCTTCATCATGGATTGAGATGATCTAATTTTATTTCACCTTGGGTTTGAATCATCAAGACATACCTGCAAGCATAGCTTTACATGCTTTTATTTTAAACAAGAGACATCTAAAAAGAATTGTGAAAACGTTTTGGATTTTTTCGTCGCCAATATTCTGAGCTACAGGAAGTAATAGACTTCATTACAGATCAATTAAGAGCCGCTGGGAGACTTCATGGCTACAGGTATGTGAAGTGTCTGGAACACGGCATGCAAGTTAGAAAGAGGATGATTCTGACAGAGCTTCACCCTGTGAGTTGTATTGCTCGTCAGAGAAGGCGACTGAACAGGAGGCAGTATTTTTCCCAAGGACCAAGCTACATTTGACTTAGACTTCTACGATAAACTGAAACCTTATGGTATTTGTATGGATGCATCAGTGGATTTTCTAGAAGAATAATCTGGTTGAGAGTGGTCCTAACAAGCAGTGATCCACATGTAACTGAATGCTACTTTACAGAAGCTATGGAAAAAGTTGGGGGTGGCCCAGGGATTGCCTGCACAGACTTGGGAGCAGAGAACGTGGTTGTTCAGGATATTCAAATATTTCTGCCTCGCAATTGTGAGGACAACAGATGAGGGGAGCAAAGCTATATAGCAGGAGCAAGCACAGCTAATCAAAGGATTGAAAGTTGGTGGGGTGTCATGCTCATGATCATCATCCAGGTATGTTGTATAATATTTGTGAACATGATGGACAAGTCACAAATGGGGCAATGCAATTGCAAGAAAATACATTTGCATCCAATATGTTTACAAGTAAGCTAATGTTGAACTCTCTTATCAGGAGCAGTTAAATGAGATCAAAGACGTCTGGAATGCACATCACCCTTCTAGCAACACTAATGTGCCCTGTGGAATACCCAATGTGATGTTTTTAGCACCTCATTTATGGGGTGCTGACGACCACATTGTCTGACCAATGACAATGACATGATGACATGCAAGCGGGCCTGCAAGTTCCTGAACACCATCCCATGTAATCCAGATGTTTTTGATCTATGCACGGGTACCATAGAAGAATCCGGTTTATGCTTTCCAAACAGTAGGTCAGAAGCACTTAATTTATACATCTCATCAAGGGATATTCTGTGTTAAGAGTAGGATTTTGGTCCGTCTGTGGACCTATTTGAAGACAAGATCCAGAAGGGCCCCCTCACCGTCTGCTGGCCTGAGTACTCAGGTATTTATTTACTGCTGTCAGATGTCATCAACATTAATTTGTATAACACTTATGTTGGTATAGACACAGAGAGGCAGTGTTGCAGTGTGGTTTGCTGCTCACTCACACATACTTAAACTGTGAGTATACTATACATGTGAAAAGAGAGGAGTTCATAGGTAAGCATTTGACAGCCCAACCCCTTGTGTTTTTAACACTGACATTTTGTTAAAACCACAAGAACACTTGTTCGTTCTCTCCTACAGCTGGGAAAATGTAAGATTGAAGCCAACACTGGTTCCTGCTCAAATAATACAAACTTATCATTAACACAAACATGAGCTCTTCCAAGACTGGGCCAGGAGAAGTATCACCTCTTAAAAATACCTTTTTTCAACAACAACAATGTAAGTTTCGGCTTTCCACATTATAAACAGACAACAATAGGGAGGGAAGGAAACACATTCACAGACTGGAGACAGTATTTTGCCACAAAAGCTGAACCTAGCATCTGAATATTTAATTATGTACCTACACGTGAGTGTCTATAAAAGAGTGTGTATGTTCAAATGCATAAGTTGGATGGATGGGATTTTTCATCATGGCTAAATGTCTAATAGGAAGGATTCCAGGGCAACCAAACAAGCTGAAAAAACAGTATCTGAGAAGTTGATATAGCTAATGTGTTTGCAAAGAGCCTATTTACATATCCAGCTGATATGAAGCACCATTAGTAATTATATATCTAAATGCTCCACTATGTTCACCTGCTAGTCACTAACTTTGTCTGCCTGCCGTTTGGTGTTGGGCAGGTAGCGTACAGTGGATTTATCTGAGCTTTTTTCCTACCTAATGACCATTTCCAGAAATGACAAAAGCTTGATTAGACAAAATGGCCCATTGCATTTGGCATATGAACTTACATAACCATCCACACATGTAAACCCATGTGGTTGCATTTAGATATTAGCTTCCTCTTTTCTGCCACCATGACCACCTTCTTTCTGTGAATTTGTTTCCTTTTCTCTCTTATTTTGTTGTCTGAGTAGCTGTATTTAGTATACTCGATATTTAGAATCATTATGTCCACCTGTGTGTGATATGTAGAAACAGAAACATGCACAGTATAGTATGTTCTTTGCAGCATTTTTCTCCAAAATCTGTTTGAAGAAATAATGTCTGTCCTAAAAGCGAAGGATTGTGTTAATATATGCATCAATTAGTTTGTAATGTTTGATCAGGAACTCGTGTTGGCTTCCATTAAACTTTTCTCCGCTGTATGACATCAGCAACTAGTGGCACTGAGGCTTTAAATACTGTCAGTGTAAAAAACTGTGGTTGGGGTGTGACATGATGACAAGCTCCCCTTCATTTGCTTCACACAACCTCCACAGTGTGTGTCTTCTCTGTCTATCTCTCCTATGAGGATTGTGATTGCACAGCAATAGTCATGACACACTTTAAGTCAGGTTTGCAGGTCACAAGTAAGTCTCAAGTCTTGACTATTAAGTCCCAAGTCAAGACCAACAAGTTTGAAGTCAAGTCCCAGTCCTACATTGAAGTCTAAACAAGTCATTATGTGCCCTTCACCAACTGACATGGTATTTACATGTTTTAAAACCCAATAACATAGTACATATAGTACATTTATAGAATAAGAAATGCTTAAATTTTGTATTTACTACTTTTAAATAAATTGTAAAAACTTTGAAGCAACATGATCAGATGTGCCTGAGATTCCAACAATCTGACGTGAAGCAGTTAGATCTTTTCAACACCCTGTTGGTATTGTTGAACTACAAGAACAGACCGTCCACTTTCGATATCAGAGTGAAGGCTACTTTATACTACTGCGGTGAATCTACGCAGAGCTTACACCATAGCCTACGCTGTTGTCAGCATTTATACTTGTGTGCTGGTGTGTCTGCGTCACTCTGCAATTACACCACCAAAACGCTAGTTGGTGGTGGGGTTTCTGTGCCACTGGGTTGAGTTTCTTCCGGTTTCTTTGTGTACTTCAACAACAACGATGGACTGAAACTGAGTGGATCATGTTGGAGTTGGAGCTAATAAATGTTGAACACGTTGTAAAAGTATTGTAGCTCATTTGGAGAATAGTCTGTGCGTAGTGTGTGTGTGTAGTTAGTGTGTGGTTGAGTGAGGGAGAGAATGAGTGACGGTGAATGCGGTGTGAGTGGACAAGTGAGCGAGTGGAGGAGAGGAAAGTTCAGCGGTGAAGTTATCAGGAGCTAGTGAATGCACAGTTTGTGTATAAATAAATGCAGCAGCTCTTCAAGACCAACAGAAATTTCCCATTTCTTCTTTTCCCAACTGCTGGGTGGGCCGTACCTACCGTGTAGATTCAACGCAGAAAAATCAGGCTTCAGGTTACAGAGAGGAGCCTTTGATGGATGGATGGAACAAACACAAGTACTAACATTAGAGTTAAAACTAAAAAGTAAAGGTTTATTTGTTCATCATTATACAACACAGGGTTGTATTACGAAATGCAAGGTGTAGTCCCTTCATGCTACACCCAAAACAAAAAAACAACGACAACTGTTACAGCACAGAGAATGAATTTAGAAGTCTCACAACCTGAGGAAAGAAGCTCCTCTGTAGTGTGGTGATACGGCAGCAGATACTTCTGTACCGTTTGCCAGACAGCAGCAGGATGAACAAGCTGTGGCTGGGGTGGGTATTGCCTTTTAGTATCCTTCGGGCTCTGTGCAGGCACCTCACCTCAGTGATATCACTGATGCTCAGTAGATGGGTACCAATGACGTTCTGGGCAGTTTTAATCACTGCCTACAGAGCCCTCCGGTCCTGGGCCATGTACAGAGTATGCCAGTTTGTCATGTTTCCGGTCAGGATGCTTTCTATTGTTCCTCTGTAAATGTTAACAGGAACTTGGCACAGGAATTTTGCTCTCATAAGTGTCCTTAAGAAATACAGCCGTTTCTGAAGCTTTCTTTATCAGGGTGAAGATGTGAGATGACCATGACAGGTTCTTTGTGATGCTGATTTCCAGGAACCTGGAACTGTTCACCTGCTCCACCTCAGCTCCATTGATGTAGACAGGGATGTGTGTCTTCGCCTCATTTTTCCTAAAATCAACGATCAGCTCCTTCATCAAAGACCCCAACCACCCCAGCCACAATCTGTTCTGCTTGCTGCCATCTGGCAGACAGTACCGCAGCATCTGGTCCCGCACCACCAGCCTCAGGGACAGCTTCATCCCTCAGGCCATAGGACTTTTGAACTCTTGAGCTCTCAAGCATAAAGCTGTCTCTTTACTCGCACCTTATTAATACTGATGTCATTTTATCTCATACTACTATTACTTTCTGGTTACCTGTCTACATCTCCATTTATATATATTACTATCGTTTATACAACCACATTATGTGTATATATATTTATATTTATCTATATTTTACAAGCTGTTTAATAATAGTAGTATAATAATAATAGTATAGTATATAGTATATACGGTATATATATATATATATATATATATATATATATATATATATATACCGTATATATTTTAGAGCACTGCCTGTCTAAAATCCTGTTCTTACCTGTCTATAACCTGTCTACATTACACTTCATTCATTTTATCACTACTGTACACCTGCCTTCCACTATGTAACCATATAGGGGACTTTATTCAAATGATAATGTAAACTTGAAAATGAAAATGTAATTCCACAATAGCATTATAATTTTCCAAATACGTATGTTGTTTGAGTAAAAATGAAAATGAAAATACAATAATCCAATTTGTATTTTTATTTTCACATACTCATATGGGTGTTCTAGGACCATGTTAAAATGTAATGCATTGTTTTTGACATTTAATTTTCAAAGTCGTTCCCCACTCTGCAGTGAACAGTACCCAAATGTTAATTCAAATTTGAAAATTAAAATGCAATATAAAGAATGTAACCTGATTTTCCATTTATGCAAGCAATATAGTCACAATTTAAATTAAGATGCGATTTTCTAACAATTTGAAAATGAAATTGAAAACATAGCCATAGCAAGTGCTTCTGCTTGTAATTGAAGCTGACTTTGATTGGGAGAGACTGTCACCCAATGACTTTGCGGTCACTGGGGGGCCGATGGACAGCAGGACGAATCTGATTATGCTTCTCTGATAGGAGAACTCTGATTGGCCCTTTGTTTTTTGGCTTTGATTTATATACTACACTACAGCTTTGACTCTCTTTTTTACTTTGTCTGAGGTAAGTGACAGTTTACGTATTTATGCTCTTGAACTGTGTATTTAGCTAGTTTGCTACCTGTCCAGTCTTCTATCCATAATTGAAATTGCCTACATTTTGTAGAAATATTTGTTGGCTAGCTAATCAAAGTTGGCTGTTAAATGAACTGTTAAATGAATGAACAAATAAATGTAAAGGAGTTTGAGACTGTTGAGACCAAAGGTATTTTGAGGGTGGGAAGGCAAAGAGCGGCAGAGTGAAAATATAGTTTCTAATACAAATAAATACATCTTGAAAAATAAATAAATATTTCATAAATAAATGTCTAATAATAGCTTATCTGTATGACTTTGTCTGTGTTCATTTTATCATTTCAGAATGGCTTTAAAAAGTGACCTGTTCTCCAAACCAGAAGGCCCTTACTACAGACCCCCACCACTGCATATATGTGTGGTGGCCATGGAAGACCAGCCCAGGGTGGTGGCCTGGGAATTTTATGGTGGTGGAGCAAGGCCAGCCACCACAAAAAAAATGTTACTGCAGCCATTTCAGATGGGCATACAGTGGCTAAAGTCACATTCTATGAAGAATTTGCGAGCAAGGTGAAAAAGGGCAGCAGCTATGTTGTGAGAGGGTATTTGCTGCGGGGTCAAGCCCATCCTTATGCGTTAACTATAAAACAGGACACAATGTTCTTTCGAAGCGCCCCGCTTCAAATCCAGCCGGAGCTGAGAGAGGAGGCAATAGCTCTCCTGAAACCCTCTTCCCATGTGACCTCCCCTCAGCAGCTGCAGACAAGCCAAAGAGGGGGAGGTGGTCGAGGTAAGTTAGCTTTTGCCGACAACAGTGTGGAAATCAATTTGTTGTTATACTAAAGGAAATAAAGTTCTTGAGTATCCATATAAAAGTTTAAATTAACACACCAATCCTCATGGGGCAGCCCTCAGCCGTGAAAAGGGTGCAGAAGGGGAGAGACGCAATCCCTCTGAGGAATGTCACACTGCAGCAGGTAGGCTGTGCATTTGATATAAAAGGTTAATTTGTTTAACTCAAGTTCAAAAGTCAGCTCACTCCCTGGTAAGTTCAGTGTTTTTGAAGCGATAACATAACATACACTTTTTAATGTTAAAGTTGCTATGTTCTTTTACCTCATCTATTACAACTAATCTTTAGTTAAATGACGTACGAAAATATGAGGAACAGGTGAAAATAACCAACTCGGAGTGGGAGCAGGACAAACGGTGGCTAATAAGTTAGCTAATTTGGCCAGGCAGCTTGCTAATGTTAGCCACAGTCCTGTCACCTAAGCTGGCTAGGTCGAACACTTCATTTAATCTTCTCAATCGTCTCAATTATTTGTCTTGAGTTAATTAAATACAGTCTCTACGTTGTTTCTTTGGCATGTCCATGTCCTAACAGTGATACTAATCTCTGAAAGCCCAGTTTGAAACTGATCTAACGTTAGCTCTTTCATTTACTTATACAGGAAAATAATGGACTTGTTAAAGAAAGCTTGTAATTTGTGTTATGGAAATTGTGGAGGAAAATCAGCAGAGGTGGGCCAGATGCCTCAGGATTCTTCCACCACACTATTAAAACACAATAATACAGAAAATAAGTCAACTGAGTCAAAAGAGTTCAAAATGAAAATAGGTTTACTGTTGAATCAACAAAATACAGCAAAACCGGGTCGGTTCATGAAGCGACTCCATAAGCTCTGTTGTGCATTCACTTTTTATGGTCAAAATATGCTCCACCTGGTGATGGGTTGATGCATTCCTGATTGGTCAATAATCACACGGAAGTCACAGAGAGTCTCTGATTGGTTATGAATTAAACAGTAATACACTTTTCACCCGCTTCAGAATGCCATGACACAAGGAGCTTTTCTTGCTGTTGACCTGTCTAAACTGAACTTCTTCTTTCTTGCGAGAAAGGAGTATCTGGACATGTACAGAGTGTTCCCTGAGTGAAGCCTTCACTGCCTTTCCCTTTTGATAAATTGCTACAAAATAAGTTTCTCAGCTCTGCATAGCAAAACGGCCTTGGCTCCCATCATGGTTGTGTATTGCTCCCTGATCATGACTCAGCACTTTCTTTAATTAAAAGAAACACATCTTGGGTCATATACAGTGTCCCTTGATTAACAAGAATCAACACATCTGAACCTTTTTAACCTTCCTAAAACAATGGAGTCAACCAGGGTCAGTTATGCTGACTTAGGCTGGCAAAAAGATATGACGCCTCAGTGATTCAGAATATAGTACGTACACATCCAACATGTTGATTCAAGACTGATTTACATATCTATATGTATTGATCATGTGTTTACACTTTTGATCATGTGTATGCTAACTGTTAACTCAAAAATATTTCCCACAAAATCTTCACCTCCGCTTCATGTACCTTGTTGTGCGTTGTCGTGTATTTAATAAGCACATTTCCTTAAACAACATCAACTGTCATTATACACAACTCACAAAAAGTTAGGGATATTCGACTTTCAGGTGAAATTTATGGAAAATGTAAGAAGTTCACGCTACAGTGATATTATATCATGAAAGCAGGGCATTTAAGTAGAAGCATGCAAT